>JBBPUL010001019.1:0-12303 GCA_038094675.1 Spongispora temasekensis
CAGACCAAGGACCACAATTCTCTTCAGCATTCACAATGGAATTGTGTAAATTGCTAAAGATTGAACAAAACCTTTCCACCACCTATCATCCACAAACAGACAGACAGATTGAGCATGTGAATCATGATGATTTGGCACAATATCTATGCTGTTACATATCCAAGAATTAGGAATCTTGGCCAGATTATGTTAAGATGGCAGAATTTATGCACAATAACACAGTTACTTAAGCTACAGGTAGCATTCCTTTCACAGTCACCTGAATTTACATGCCATGCGTGGGTTTCGAAGTAAAAAATGATATTTCAATTGCTGGATGATTCCAAACAGAGTTAGGAAAAGCACATGCTGAAGTAGAAAATGTGCTTCATACTAATGCAGAAAAGATGAAAGTGCAGGCTGAAAGAAAGAGATCAGCCACACCAGAATATCATATTGGAGAATCCATCTGGTTATCAATGGATCATTTACAACTACCATATGCTTCAGTGAAGCTAACACAAAAATGGATTGGGCCATTTGAGATTTTGAAAGTTTCACCCAACACAGTTACATTAAAGTTGCCAGCCAGAATAAAAATACATCCTACTGTCAATGTCTTATATGTTAAATCATTCAAAGATCAATTGCCTGGCCAGCCCATTAGCAAGCCTGATGTAGTGCATATCTCCGAAGATGGTTCTGAGGAGTTTGAAGTAGAAAGCATCTTAGACTCTTGTTCTACTCGACATGGACTCTCATATTTGGTTAAGTGGAAGGGATATGACATCAGTGATGCCACTTGGCAATCTGCATCTGACCTCATCAATGCTTCACTGGCAATAAAAGAGTTTCACCAAAAAAATCTGGCTGTGCCTTGAAAAGTCCAAGGAGTAACTCTCCAAGAATTCTCTTCATTATTTTACAAATCCGGTTGATCTGGAATCTCAACCTAAAGATGGGATAGTGTTGTAATTTTATTCAAACTCTTCCCCTTTTTATGATCCCAACAGTGTTACACACCAGCTTATGTAATATGACATCACTGGTCTAGACCAATCACATGATATGACATCACCTATGACGTCATGGGTCTGGACCCCTTATCTCTTATCTATAACATTAGTAGTCTAGACTGCCTCATTTTAGACATATGTAAATTAGTCAGACCACATGTGTACAGTATTTAATATCGTAGTACATATATAAAGTGGCCAAGAGTCTTGTGACCTAAGTCATGGTCCTTCATCTTTCCTTAGTTGCCCTTTCTTGTGGTTAGTAGAGACCGACAGTCGTGCCCTGCTAAGTCACTTCACCAAGCTAGTCCAGCTTGTTTTAGGCCATATATGGTGTGGAGAAGTTTCATGTTGGGTGGCAGAAACCCTTCTAAAAACTCCATGTAGAGCTCCTCATCCAGTTTGCCATATAAGTAGGCAGATCAGACATCAAGTCTGGTGAGATACCAGTTTCTAGTGTAGAAAGGGCAAGCATGCACTGCACCATTTCAAATCTCACTACTGGGGAATATATCTGGTTGTAGTCTAAGCCTTTGACTTGAAAAAAGCCTTTGGCCACTAGTCTGGCTCTTTTCTGACCATCAGATTTGACATCAAAGATCCATCAGTTTTTTATGACCTTGCGGTTCTTGGATCTGTCAACTACTTTATAGACTTCATGGTCTTGAAGCATTTGTAGCTCTTTGAGACAAGCTTCATGCCAAAGTTTATGTTCATTGGCAGGGAGTGTTATGACAGGCATGGGTAGTGTTAGCTGTAGACTTGATGCACAACCTAAAGCTATAAGACAAAGGCAAGGGGCATAGGTTCTGAGCACAATGCACAAAGACTAGTCACTACTCCACCTAGGCGAGTATGTAGTGATGAGGAAGATAAAGGCAGAGTATCCTTGAGTGAAGATGCTGTGAGGCCAAGTGGTTCTGAGGGAGAGCAAAGGGGAGTGAGAGGGTCAAAGATGCAATATATTGCTATCTCGAGTAGGCTCAAGCTGAGGATACACTGCTTGTGCTATGCCCTATTTATTTGTATGAGTTCTGCACAAGGACCAAGCAGTGCTACAGTGTGGTAAGAGAGGGAACCGAAAGGGGAAACTGGAGATAAAGGGGAAATGAGTCACACACAGCATGAAACAAGTCATAAGGCTGTGTATGATAGAACTACATAGAACATTGTGGAATGTGTGAGTCAGAGATAAGAGATATGCACAGCCATAACATGACTAATTGAAAGGCTGTGCACATTTAAGTAATACAAGGAAAAGAGAAGTAAAAACAAAGGAAAAAGAGGGGCTGATCATAACAGGGAGCTTCAGGATATCTTTGTATTGCCAGTCCCTGTAACTGACAAAGGTGTCTTCCTTTGGGGGGATGCCACAACATGTTAAGAATGCGACCAAAGAATCTCCCCCTTCCTGGATGATGCATTCCACATCATCTTCCACAGAAGGAGAAGGAGGCAGTGCATTGGGAAATGGTGACAGCACTGTGCAGCGAGAGAGGCCAGAGTCCTCCAGTATCTCACTCAAGATCCTTGAGTTGGTTGAGCAGGTGACAATCTTCACCATAGACATTACTAGGGTGGTAAGGAGGGCACCACACATGAGTGGACTTATGAGGTGTCTTAGGTTTCAGAGGTGGAGCAGAGGGAGGTGGAGTCTTTGGAGGTGCTGGAGAAGGAGTCCTTGGAGGTCCTTTAGCATCAGTTTCCATCCCTTGATCTGCTTTCAGGTCGGAAGTCTTATCTTTTAAGTTACTAACATTGTGTTCTGAGTGTTCTGAGAGTTCTGGGACTTTCGGGTGATGATTTGGGTGTTCTGGGTAGTTAGTAGTGTCCTCATCAGATGAAGAATCCATAGACTCATCATCATGATTGTGGGGTATACCAGAACATGGAAGTGACTGATTGGCTTATGAGAAGAAGCCTTGGAACATCTCAGAAAGAGATTCTCATTGAAAACTGCATATGCAGGTGTATGTGAAGCATTGTTAGGGCGAAGAAATAGGTAGTTCTGCTCGCTACCATGCTCTGCAGCAGTTCTGAGATAAATCATTAGCTGAGATTTGGGTTGCAGCTTCCCACCATGGGTTTTCACCAGAATGTGTACATAGGCACCAGAACCAAAAATGCATAGATGTGCAATTGATGGTTTCTCCCACTTGAGCAATTCATGGGGAGTGCGCCATTGAAGGTATGCCATTGGTGCATGATTGTATACATATGTAACATGTTGTACTGCAAATTCCCAGAGGTTTGAGGAAAGGCAAGTGTGTAACCACATCATCTGTGCCTTATCTGTATTAGGTGTTCTGCATGTCCATTCTGTTGGTGTATATAAGGGGCGGATTGGTGAATGCATATCCCATTATCTCGCATGTACTCTGTAAAAGCTTTGGAGGTGTATTCTCTGCCAGCATCACTTTTCCATTCTTTGATCTGTGCATTATACTGTGTCTGCACAAAGGATATGAATTACTTGGTGACCTGAAGGGTCTGGTCCTTAGACCAGATTGGGGTTACCCATGCAGAAGAGGCATAGTCATTATAGAAGACTACAATGTATTTGTACTTGTGGTATGATTCAATCTTGAATGACTTTAGGTTGGAGTGTATTAACTCAAAAGGGGCTTTTGTGTGTGCTTCTGAGTGAGGAAAAGGGTGGTTGGATTGTTTGCCAAACTCACAACCTGAACAGATTGAGTTCCGGAAAGAAATTTCAACTTCCGGAAAATCTTTGGTATGCTTCTGAGCAGCTTTGAGTACATCTCAGGAAGGGTGCCCAAGTCGTCTGTGCATTATCTCATAGTCCACAGAGGCCATCATTATGTTATGAGCATGAGGATGTATGGCTGGAGCATGAATCCAGTACATGGTGTCCATACCATGCAAGTGAAAGGATAGGACTGTTCATCTGCTGCACTTGTCAAAGATCTCAATCAGATTGGTCAATGTCTTCAGGGTGAGACAGTTGTCTTTCAGAAGAGTGCCCATCAAAATCAGTTTGATCTGACACTGGTGATCCAATGAATTCAATGATAACAGTTCTGATTCTGAGGATGGAAGACTTCCTAGAAGCAGTCTGGGAGAATGTAGGCAACTTAAATTCTTGATACTCAGAGTAATCACTCTTGTTATTCGTGAAATGAGATGATGCTCCAGAGTCAAGCAGCCACATGTCCTGTGGTGTATGGTCATGTCCATCATCCTTTGCTTTGCCTTTCTCTTTCTGATTTGCATTTCTGCAGTCATCACACATAGTGTAGGGTAAAGTGGTAGCATTGTCCAATATATCAACTATGTTTGGCACAAGCACAGTACTACACATACTGTTCCATTTCTGGTGTGGTTCTGTGTGCATAAGTGCATCAGAGTAGGAGGGACAGGGGAAATATGGCACATGCTGTTCATCCACAGCTTCCTCAGGGTTAAGGTTGCATGAGGGGTATTCATCTGTCATGCATGGGCACTTAGAAAGGTTACAGGGCATGTCATTGCATTGTACACTACCACATGTATTGATGTAACTACTAGCTGTAAGTGCCAGAGTAGCTTTCAGTAGACTAGCAGATGTGGTAATGACAGAAATGACTGACCACTGTGATGATGCCAATGGGCCAGGTTCACCTCCAGGTCTAGGACCTCTCAGTTTCCTGTTTCATCTTGCCCTTGTCTTCCTTTTCAGGTTGATGGGGATGAGGAATGGAAGAGAGGGGTCTTCTTTATCATTATTCTCTTCCAGAGGAGTGAAGGTTTTGGTAGGAGGCTTGATGCCTTCGACCTCAGTAAGCTCTCCATATTAGTCACCAAGATAAGTCCAGAAGATCTTATAGCACATGAAGATCCAGGCACAGGCATATATTCTGCAAGCTCTAGCATCAAGCTCTGTGCCATACTCATCCTCATAGAAGACAGTGTAGATGGGGGTCTGCCTGCAGCTTCCAGCTTCGCAGATAGGGTTTTGGAAGGTGGAATCGATCCAGAGACAGTTGTCCTGGATTAGCAAGGAGGAAGTCAAAGAAGGGATGGAGGGTATTGGCAGAGTCCATGCTTTTGCAAGTGCTTCTTCCCAGCGCTGGTTCCCTTCTTTGGAAGGAGTCCAAGAGATGCTAGTGGTGACCAGGATGGTGTTGATGACAGGAGGCATAGTTTTGAGTCTTTTGGGATGGATGTTAGTATGGGTACTAATTCAAAGAGAAAAGGGAGCAGATAGACTGCATCACTGAATGCCCAGAGCCCTTTGGACTGGAGGGACATAGTCTCTCCTTGCCAAAAGACAATGGAGGGGTAGTTACTCCTTAGGCATTGCGACACCAGAGGAGTTCTAAGGCATTTCTGCATGTTAACAACCCATGGTCCTTTACTCCTTGAGCGTTGCCATATCTATATCAAAAGGAGTGTCATGGCATTTCTGCACATCTGATGACCTTTGGTCTGTTACTCCTTGAGTGTTGCCACATCAAGTGAGTGCTAGGGCATTTCTGCTCACTAGTGACATATAACATTCTGTGCACCTGAATGAGACCAGGTGTGGCAAGTTTTAATGATGAGGGCAGTGGTGTTTCTGCACAACTATTTATCAGGGCTCATAACCTGTTCAAGGGCTGGGAAGCCCCTCATCAGTATAATCACCTTTGGTATAGTTGAACATTATTGAGTTAGATCAGAGAGAAAATGTTCAAACTCCTATATTAAATCCAGCTCTGCTGGGTTTTATATATCTACAAGTGATATGAACTGTTACAACATGTACTACTATTAGTACTGAGTTCCATACATAGTTCCAGATATTCTGGTGCTTTCAAGTACTCTTCTGAGCTTTCTGAGTTCTGGAAGGGTTTGAGATGCTCCGGGAGTGCTTGGAAGACTCTGGAAGCATCACAACTAGTCCAACATTCAACAATGTGAAGACACCAATGTCAATGTTGATGCACCACAAGCCATGCCAACAGACATGACAATAGACACATTGATGACAAAGATGATATACCACAGCCAACATGTCTCCATGTGAAGATGCCAACAATTGGGTGCCTGCAAGTAGCTGAGGCACATCCAGTGCCACCAACACGAAGAGGAAGACAAGGCTAACAAAGAGGACAGGAAGAAGAACTGCACTAAGTTTCTCTCCTATGTCAACGTGCCTCCACCCTCTACCTTACCAATCACCCCATCACCACTAGCTCTGCACAAACTGGGCAAAGGTGAATACATAGAACTCTACTTCTTCACCAACAAAGGACTCGCGGATGCCCAAGACTTTGCCCACTCTGTTGATGATGATGCGTTTGCCCTCATGCCAGATGAGAACAGCTCACACTCATTCGTCCCCATTGCCACAGCCAAAGCCAAGCAGTCAATCATCCCAGACAAAGATCTCTCATGGAATCAAATTGACGAAGCGCTTCACTGCATGCTCCAAGCGATGAAAGATGCCAACTGGCCCGAGGAATGCATCCAAGACATCCTCAAGTTCTGGATGAACTTAACCACACACAAGTGGAGGCATGACCCAGACAAGACTGCCTAACAAGTGCTCATCATTTACCAGGCCATGTACCACTGCTGCTGGCATGACTCCCTGGGAACTCCATCATCCTTCAACCTCAAATTCATCAATCAAGAAGCCCTTGACCGAATCAAGGTGAAGGTAGTCAATCAAAGGCATTTAGCAATAGATCAGCAAGCCAAAGAGGCGAGTAATCCACCACTATGCTAAACCAAACTATGAAGCTAACTCTCTCCATCCGATCCAAACCACCAAAACTACACTGCTATCCCAAACCAACCAACCCCTACCCTAATTACCTACACCCGACTTTATGGGGACAGGCCTGCTACATGGCATTTTTCTGCATGCGGTTACCCACATCCACCCTCATCTGCCTGTCCATGGCTCCCATCTCTACACCATGGCCTGAATGCCACACCCTTACACCCCACATAGACAGCAGACCGCTTAGCAGCCACCACAGCGCAGGCATCCACTGTCCACAATGCACCCCAATCCAATCCCTTCAGGCAATACAACAGCGTGATACCCAGAGGAGTGCCCAAATGAGCTTTATCCCCAACTCGTAGCTTCGACCCCTCCATGGCTTTGCAGGGGCAACACAAGTGCCAAAAATCATTTCGTGCACCAGACAGAATGCTCACCAACCCAGAACCCCTTCCTCTCTGTGCAGTCTGTCTCAGTATCGAACTGCACAAAGAACCGGTTGTTGAATGTGCCAGGGAGTGCACTTGGGATGGCAAATTCGAAATGTTTGCGAAGCAAGTATTTAAAGCCCTCGTCGCTCACAGCACCAACCAATGCCTTTGCTCCTAATGGCAGCAACAAGAAGGATGCACCGACAAGCACATGCATGCACACCTCTGCTCAGGCTGTGGCTCAGCCACCCATGGTGCTTCCCATTGCCCTTGCCGCTAGAAGCAAGCAGGCACGGACACCCTACCACCCATATGAATGGGAGTCACTATTAGCTGAAGTGAATCTTCTCCAATTTTTTGGTGACATTCCTCATGGTCTTAAATACAGTTTCATAGTTAATCTCCCTTCTATTCTTTGCACCCAATCACCCCCTAATTCTCCATCCTTCGATCTATATCACGACCAAGCACAGGACATTATTAACTCGAAAATCTCTAAAGGTAGATACTTAGGTTCTTACCCTATCCCAGCCATTTACCAGGCCATTGGGCCTTTCCAATCATCCCCTTCATCTCTGATACCCAAACCAGGCAAACTAGACAAATTTAGACTTGTACAAAACTTCTCATTCCCTCTAAACCCCACACATCCATACCCATAGCCATCTATCAACTCACACATTAATCCACATGACTTCCCAGCCACATGGGGAAAATTTTCTATTGTACACCTTCTAGTCTCCTACCTCCCTTCTGGCTCAGAAGCAGCCACCCATGATGTTGCTGAAGCCTACAGAACCATCCCTCTACATCCATCTCAATGGCTAGCAGCCATAGTATGTGTATCATCTACACACACTTGCATTGACACATGCACAGCCTTTGGTGCCTCGCCTTCCGCCGGGTGCTATGGGCACCTTGCAGACGCCACAGCAGAAATCTTCAGATTTCTTGGAATCAGACCTCTAGATAAATGGGTAGATGATCACGTCTTCTTCCGCATACCCACTGAAGCCATTGCTGACTACAACTCCTTGAGGGCCACACACACTAGCCAAATCAGGAAGCATGGCTGCCAATAGCAAGGCAGCCGAATATGGTTTCAGGGCACACAGCTCCTAGATGGAACATTCGAAGAATTCAACAAATTATGTGTGTACCCCATTATTGATCGGTCAGACACACCGGCCACAGCTCATTCCCAGCATGATGCCAAGTTCGCCTACTCCTTGTGTGACATCGATGACATATCCCACTGCCTTGATATCCCATGGGAACTTTCAAAAGATCAGCCTTTCAGCCACTCGACAACTTACATTAGCTTTGTCTGGAATTTGCATGAGTGCACCATATCGCTAAGCCACCAAAAGATGGACAAGTATCTGAAAGCCATTGATGTGTGGAACCAGCATGCCTCACATGTTCTGGAGGATGTACAGAAATTATACAGCAAGCTACTCCATGCATCATCTCTTATGATAGCTGGGCACGCATACCTAACAGGGTTTGAACGCATGCTACCAGTCTGTGTTAAAAAACCATTCATGCCACACAGACCAGAAAAAACCATTGCCGATGACCTCAGCTGGTGGATAAATGCTCTTTCCACTGGTACATTGCAAAAATCCATTGCCTCCCCACCCACATATGCAGACCTCACCTCCTTTTCAGATGCTAGCTCTGGCATCGGAATTGGCATCACCATTGGACCATATTGGAGAGCCTGGCAGCTCCTTCCCAACTGGCAAACCCTCAATGGAAAGAGAGACATCGCATGGGCTGAAGCCATTGGATTTGAACTTCTTATTCTCTCCCTTGCATGAGCAGTACCTATGAACTCACACATCCTCCTGCATGGTGACAACACCAGCGTCATCGAGAGCTGGAGAGTTGGAAGACACCAGAACAAACTCATCAACACTGTCTTTTAATGCTTACATGGATACTTCACAACTCCTGCATTCCTCATCTGCTCTGTCATTGCTCACTTTGTGCCCAGTGGAGAAAACCCTGCTGACCCCCCATCATGAGGCACGTACAGCCCCCGCCATCTCCTTCTCCAATCTATCCTTCTCCCACCTGCTCTCAGAAAATTCATCATTGACTTCAATGCACCAATCACCCCTGATGAGCAGTGCACCCTCAGCGAAGGACGCTGCTCGATTCCTACCTCTAAACTCCTTAACCGCATTAGCTGGGAACAAGAAGTCAATGAGTGCACCCAAATCCACTAGCACGAGCTTGACCATCTCATCCATGCCACTCTCACTGACCCTTAAAAACCCTCGCCCCCCAGCCCAATGCTTTGGCTTCCACCTGCCTGATTAGCCCACATCAATGCCTAACCCCAAACCACGCCCCTACAAACCTGACCTTACTCCCAACCCATTACCCCTTTGCCCCCATTGCACAGCAAAGCAGTGTTTGCTGCAATGGCTACCCATCACCCCCCCATATTCAAACCCAGGCCCCACTGGCGACAGGCCACTCCAAGACATGGACCTCACCCATATACTTACTGTCATTGGTGTGTCCCGAGCAGACTCAACCATGGAGCTCTATGGTACAGGACCCCTCATCTTCCATGTCTTCTGTGACCTCAACAATATACCAGATTCACAGCAAGCTCCAGTCAACCACAACGTCCTGGTGTCGTTCATAGCAAACTGCGCTGGCTCTACTCAGGATCCATGGTAGCCAACTTCACATCTGCCCTCTGCACGTGGCACATACTTCACGGTCTAGACTGGAGCATCAATGCTGCAGAACTCAAAACCCTCTTAGATGGTGCAAACAAGCTAGCCCCGTCTATCTTCAAGTGCCCCATGCGCATGCCTTTCTCTATCGAAATACTCACCCGCTTTCATGACACACTCAACCTCTGTGACCCAGGCAACGCAGCATTCTTCGCATGCATCACCACCACCTTCTTCTGTGTCACACAACTCAGTGAATTCACCGTCCCCACAATATCCAAATTTAACCCATCCAAGCACATTCCATGCTCCACCGTATCCTTCACAACCAGCCACGAGGGACTGCCAGTCATTAAATTTGCTTTACCCCGCACCAAAACCAACCCGTAAGGCAAAGATGTCATATGTGCCTCGTTCAACCCGAACTTGCCCATCAACCCCAAGTCGGCCCTAGACAACCACTTCCGAATCAACCAAGACCTACAATCAGCACATCTATTCTCTTGGAAGCATCCATCTGGAATGCGAGCACTTTCCAAAAAAGAAGTCACGAAATGGATCAATCTCATGGCCTGATCACACCCAGACCTTCCCACTTTGAAAGGCCACAGTCTCTGCATAGAAGGCACACTCCATTACCTTCTCCTAGGAATCCCCTTCGACATGGTAAAAACACTCAGATGCTGGTCCAGCAAGGCCTTCACCAGGTACCTCCACCACCATGCCCTCATTCTCACCCCCTTTCTTCAAGAATGCCCTGAGATCATGGACCACCTGCAGAGGTACATCCTTCCCCCAGTCAGATGACCTGCAAGGTATGAAACTGCTCCTTCTCCAGGGGCTCGAGCCTCTGCTGCTCTACATCACTCACTCCTCCACCTCGGGGAAACGCACAGCCATTAGTGCTGACTAAGGAGAAGGGCTGTGTGTATTTAAGTAATACAAGGCAAAAAGGAAGTGAAAGAAAAGAGAAAAGGGGGTGATCATAACAGGCATGGGTAGTGTCAGCCATAGACTTGATGTGCAACCTAGAGCTGTGAGGCAAGAATGAAGGGCATAGGTCCTGAGTGCAATGCACAAAGACTAGTCACTACTCCACCTAGGCGAGTATGTAGTGATGAGGAAGATAAATGCAGAGTATCCTTGAGCGAAGATGCTGTGAGGCCAAGTGGTTCTGAGGGAGAGCAAAGGGGAGTGAGAGGGTCAAAGACGCAATATATTGCTATCTCGAGTAGGTTCAAGTTGAGGATACACTGCTTGTGCTACACCCTATTTATATGTATGAGTCCTGCACACAGACCAAGCAGTGCCACAGTGTGATAAGAGAGGGATTCAAAAGGGAAAACTGGAGATAAGGGGAAATGAGTCATGCACAGCATAAAATGAGTCATAAGGCTGTGTATGATAGAACTACATGGAACACCATGGAATGTATGAGTCAGGGATAAGAGAAATAGCCGTAACACTGACTAATTGAAGGGCTGTGTGTGTTTAAGTAATACACAGCAAAGAGAAGTGAAGGCAAAGGAAAAAGAGAGGCCAATCACAACACTTACATGTGACTTCACACTGGCATAAACTCACCTGATAGCAAACTCTAGTAAAGGCTAGAGTGACTCTCGCTCTGAGGATAGAACTCAAAGACAAGAGTGAAGAAAATTGAAAGGCAAGGGCCAATATATATACTATGTACTATATACAGTAGTTCTTACAAATTTTTTCCCACATCTTCGGCTGCTGTGATATTATGCAATGGATATACATGATAATGAAGATCAGAGTGAACACAGAATGAAAGATACAAATAATTAGATATCATTAAATATCATAATAACATGTCCCTATAGAATATTATCTAATGAAATACTTATGCTAGTGACATTAACAGTGATTACCATCTCAATGCCATAAGTATATTAAGATGATCTTTTACATATCATATAGGTATTCAAACAATAGTTGATGTAATGTCAGGCAAAGCATATAGACCATTATATTTTTATTAACATTATGATTGTATGTAGATAATGTTATAGATAAAATTATTTATTTGTAACTGACTGTTAACTATTTGATCATTTTCATCTGGAAATATCAGCTCTTTCCCAGTTTCCTGATGACTTGTTTGGAGGGCCTGTGGTGCCATTGCTTCTGGAATGTAGTTCATTTGTCTAACAATGTACTAATGTATATCCCCCTGTACAGACCTATACAGGTCTGTACAGGTCTGTATGGACTTATGTAAACTATCAAAAATAAATCAAAAATTTAATTTCAAAATCAAATTATTTCAAACTCAGTCATTACATAATCATTACATAATCCTCTATATTACTATGAAAACATAATTTACTAGACTAAGCTATATGAAACAAAAACAAACAACTTACATAATCAGTTACAGATTACATAATAATATATCCACACTTACCATATATGGATATTGTCAAACACAAACAAGCATAATC
>JBBPUL010001021.1:0-12295 GCA_038094675.1 Spongispora temasekensis
TCACAATGCGCTGTGGTCATCATCACACCACACCATTGCCTTTCTCACCAGCAAGGCTCCTCATCATTCTCATTTGGTTGCAACACACTGTAATCAGCATTGTTGTTGTCACTGTTCTCATTATGCTCATTTGGTTGCAATGCATTGTTGCCATTGTATTCATGTCATTGTGCTGTCATCTCGTGGCCATGTTGTCACCGATGCAGTCGCAGTATCATGGTCAATGTCATCATCACATCATTATCCATGTCACCAGTTGGCATCATGCCAGCATTGTGTCATTGTCATTGTCCTGATTTGGTTGTAATGCACTGTCGTCGTCATCTCATGGCCGCATTGTCATCGATGTGGTCACAGTGTTGTGGCCAATGTCATCATCACATCATCATCTGTGTCACCAGTTGGCATCATGCCAGTGTTGCATCATTGTTGTCATTCTGATTTGGTCAAAATGTGCTGTCACCATCATTGTCATCATCATGTGGTGCAGTTGCCCCTGCATGCTAGACAAGATGAGGAGATGAGGGGTGGGGATGGAGATGGGAAGTCAGAGAGTCAGGGATGCATCCATTGTCCAGATTATCACTGCATCATCATCAAGAAGTAAACAAGAGAGGACAAGTATAAGGGATGTGCTCACCATCAGTTGACACATCTTGCCACTGTGTCATCTCATTGTTGTGATAGCCGCTAGATAATGCAGTCATGGTGCTTTGCATGTTGCATGTGTTGTCATGTGGTTTATTGTCACCATGGTCATCAGCAGCAGTGACCCTGTGTCTAAGTCTGCTTATTGTCAGTTGATGCACTGTGACTCGGCACCACCTTGTAGTCTTATTGTCATTGAGTGTTGAAAGGTGGGCAAGGTGAATGAGGATAACAAGAAATATATTCACCATCAGTCAGAGTATCTCGGTGTCATACCTGTTGAGAGCATCATTTGATGTGCTCACTTGTTACCTATCTTTCACACAACAATATGACAGCATACAGGCCCCCCCTCTCCCACTCTTTTCATTGCATTCATGTTGGTCATGGTGAATGCCATCCTCTCTTCCTCTTTCTTCTCATTGACAACACATAATGACATGATGAGAATGGTGCATGGTGTGTGACTCAGACGTGACATCAATAACCATGACTGTGACTATGACAAACCCATGCAACAATGCACACAGCATGACAAAGACACAGGGTGTTCACTAAGCATCACAACTGCATCACTCACTCACCATGAAGATGATGACAATGGAATGACCAGGTGGCATTGAGATGCATCAACTGATGGTGAGCACATCTCTTGTCATCCTCACCTCACTTTTCTCACCTCTTGACGATGATAGGGCAATAAGGTGGTGCCAAGTTGCATTGACTGACAGTGAGCATGTCCTTTCTCACCTTTGTCCTCCCTTTACTTACCTCTCGACATCAACACCAACATTAGACTATGGCTGTGATGATGACAAACCATGTGACCATATGCATGGCATGATAAAGACACAGGTTTAACTATCTACCACAACCACCACAATGATGGGATGACAAGGTGACACCGAGATGCTCCAACTGACATTGAGTACATTTCTTGTTATCCTCGTTTCCCTTGCTCACATCTCAACACTCAATGACAATAAGACTACAAGGCAGTGCTGAGTCACAGTGCATCAACTGACAGTAAGTAGACTTGGACATAGGGTCACCGCTGCTGATGACTGTGGTGACAATAAACCACACAATGATACATGAACCAAAGGATCTCATACCCGATATGAGTGGCTGCATAGTATTCAGCCTTGCATGTGGACAGCATGGTGGTGGTTTGCTTTTTGGCTGACCATGAGAAGATCCCAGTGCTGAGCATGATTGCATAGCTAGATACAGAGCAGGCATTGTCTGGTGAGTTCGCAAAGTTGGCATCATCAAAGGCATGGGGTGTGATTATATTGCCAGTGAGCTTGCTTCCAAGAGAAAGAATGAGGTCTCATGTGCCTTTGAGGTAATGAAGGATATGCTTGATGGCAGTCCAATGTATCCATCCTGGGTCAGCTGCGAATTGCATGACTTGCTGTACAGCATGTATGATGTTGGGCCACATCATGATAACACAGTGGTTAAGTGCTCTGACAGTGTTTTGATATGGTATGCTGTGCATTTCACATGCTTTATCAACTGTAGATGGGCAGTGTCAGTGTGACAACTGTAGGCCTGGTTGCTCTAGTGTCGTGACTGAGTATGCTGATTCAAGACCATATGTGCTGATCATAGAGTCAATGTATTGTCGATGGGAGAGAGAAATGGTGTGAGCTGCATGGTCTCGAATTACTTTGATACCAAAAATATGGCAGATTTCCCCTTGATCTTTGAAGGAAATATGCATGCTGAACTCGGTTTTGAGTCATTTGAGCTTATCCAGCATTGATACATAAAGCCTGAGATTATTGAAATAAGATGTAATAATACAGATTCCAGTTGTGTGGTGATGGATGAAGACACAATAATCAGTAGAGCAGATGGTAAATCCTATTTTGGTCAAAATTTCTAGTACCAAAGAAATCCCGATTGTCATAGTCCATATAGCACCTTAAAGAGAAATCATACAAGGTGCTCTTTTCCTTTCATTTTAAATCCGACCAGTTGTTTAACATATGCTGGTTGATCATCTGGCATCTTGCTATTTAGAAAGGCTGAGTCCATGTCAATAACATGAATTTCCCAATCAAGGGTGGCTGCAATTGCACATAAAAGGCAAATGGATTCGATCCTTGTGACAGGTGTGAAGGTCTCACCAAAATTGACTTCAGGTTCTGAGTGAATCTGTGTGTGACTAATCTGGCTTTATAGTGTGTAATATGCCCAGCTTCATCATGTTTGATGTGGTATACCTATTTTGTGTCAATAGCATCATGGCCAGGTAGGAGCTCCACTAGTTGTTATGTACCAAGTTGTGCAATCAAGTTGAGCTTGTCTTGCATAGCTTGCTCCCATTTGGTTTGGTCTGGAGAGTTGATAGCCTCCCAGTATGTGCAAGGGTCTTCATCTGAGGTAATATTGACTTCCTTGTTTGGCAGGTTGAGGATGAGTGCATCATGTACCTCAGTTTCCATGTCATCATGGTTTGACCATTCTTCCTCCACAGGCTGTCATCTATAAATGGTAGCAATCACATTGCATGCTTTAGCAGCTGCAGTGTATGTTGATGGAGCTCACAGAGGTGGTGGTTTAGAATGAGCATGAGGTTGTGAATGTTGTGGCAGAGGTTGCTCTTGCTGGTTAGGCTGAGCAGGTTAAGGTTATGGGGGTTAGACAGGTTGTGGCAGACTGGTGGTGGCTGTGTAGGTTTCAGGCTGATGTCATTGTTGGTATCAAATGTAGATGATCTAAGTGAGTTGTAGGAGAATTGATACTCTCCCTTAGCCTAAAAGCTGTCATGTGAATCACTTGAGTCATCAAAAATGACATGCATGAATACCTGAATGTAATGCTTGCTAGAGTGATATAGCTGCCAACCTTTATATGTGGTGCATCCAAAACAGTGGAGATGAGATGCATCAGGCTTATACCCATACCGTTTTTCATATGGAGTGATATCCTTGAGAGAGCGAGTGGAGTGACAGTTCTTAGTGTAGACAACATAATTTGCAGCCTCGGCCCATAGATAGAGGGGTAGGCCAGTGTCGATGAGGATGGTACAGACATGGTCGATGATGGATCAATTTAGCCATTCAGATACACCATTTTGTTTAGGAGTTTTGAGGGTAGTCAATTCCCAGCATATTCTGCACTTTTTCATATGTTCAATCCATAGCATATTGAAGTATTCGCCGCCATTGTCCATCCAGAATCATTGAATAGTCCGATGACTGGTATTTTCGACCTCGGCCTTCCACTCCTTGAATGCACTGAATGATGCGCATTGCTCTTTTTGTGTAGGAATAGCACCCATACCCATTGTGTGTAGTCATCTGTCAGTGTCATCATATAGTGCTTGCCTGAAGTAGTTTGAATGGGAGCAGGACCCTATAGGTCTGAGTGAATGAGAGTGAGGAACTGTGTCACTTTACCACTTTCTGATGGTGGAAATGATGCTCTGGTAATCTTTCCCATTGTGCATGATGAACAGATAGGTGGCTTGAATTCGAGCTCACTTTGGGTGAGTTTGATGCCTGTCACTAGCTCTTTTTTGATGAGTGCTCACAGGGACTGGTAATTTAAGTGTCCAAGTCAGCAGTGTAATAGCTTGATCTTTGAAATAGGGGTGGCGGCATGGTAAGTGGTCTCATCCAAGTCAATCCACATTGTGGTGTGTCCATATGATAAAGTCGATCAGCTTGTCTGGTTGCAGTAAAAATAATATGGCAGGATTTATTGAGGACTTCATGCATCAACTGTCCATTATCTTTAAGTTCGAATGTGACACAGTGACTGGCACCAAAGAGCATGTAGCAATCGATGTCATCAAGTCGCAAGACAGAGACAATTTGTAGGTTGGATGATGGGATATGGCATGTGTCGTGCAATTTAAGGTTTATCATGTCACCAGATGGTCTGCTGGCAAGCAGATGTGCTTTGCCATGACCTGCAATGACCGATGTACCATTTCTGAAGCCACTGATTTTTTCAGATGAGGGCAAGTAGGACTTGAAAGATAAATAGTCTGAGAGTATATGAGTTGATGCACCCAAATTGATAATGGGGGTCATGCTCAGTGTCGTGCATACACTGTACACAGAGTCTGTGACTGGCAGAGGTGTTGTGGATGTTTTGAGGCCAATTTCTGTGACAATGAGAGATTTTTCTAATATGACATTCAAAGTTTTGTTTTCCTCTTCCTCTGTAGCAACCTTGGCTTTCTCATTTCCTTTTCCCTTTTTCTTTTGTTTAGGATTCTTGCCTTTTTTTTTCACCTCCTTTTGCCCAGCATTTGTCTTTTGTGTGATCTTCTCATTTGCAGTTTGTGCAAAACTTTGCTCCAATTACACAGGCAGTCCATTCGAGGGTAGCTAGTGCTGTTTCTGATGACAAAATGCATGTGGTAGCTGGAGTCTGGTGGTGCTTCTCTTCAAAAATCTCTGATATTATGCCTGACAGCATAGTTGTAGTTTTATCAATCTGTATGCCCTTAACGAAATAGTCTTATGAGTCATTGTCTTTGGGATCACACAGTAATGTCGAGAGAAGGATAGCAGCAGCAGACCATTCTGGTATAACCATATTGGCAGTCATGAGGTGCTGCATAGCTTCCTGATATTCATTTATATGTGTAGATATGTCTCCACCACTTGCTAGATGTTTTGTCAGGTGGAAGAACCAATATATGATGGATCCTGATCTGACTTGGCCGTATTGAGCAGCAAGGAGGTCCCGGACTGAGGTCATGACATAACTAGCAATGCAGCCTTCATGTGTGGGAGAGGGTGAGAAGCAAAGGGCGGGAGTGAGAATAAGGGGTGTCTAAAAGATGGGATCAGAGATAATGAACAAGAATAAAGAGATATTGGATTGCGCTGACTTTCCTGGCCCAGTTGGTTCAACATGAGCATTTTTTTCCTTTGTTTGTTCATTCAATGAGGGTGTTTGGGTGAAAGAGGAGGCAAAGAGAACAAGAACAATTGAGTGATGATACAATTTCAACTTTCAAGCAGTCCTGTGCTTTGATCTCACCACATCATGGATCTACCACTCCCTGCATCAAGTCTGAGGTTGTAGATATGTAAGTGGGCACAATTTGGGAACTAGATAGAGCAGACAGTAATGGTACAGCATTGCAAACGTGATTGGGTGCACCAGTTTGCAGTTGAGACCAGTTTCAAAACTGAGACTGAGGTCTGGGTGTGTTTGGGAAACTGAAATTTTGATTGGTCAAGTTTGGTCCATGGCAGTGTAAAAAATTACTGGTTTTGGTTCAAGACTGGTAAAAGACTGGAACTGTGGCAACACTACTCCATCGCTTTGATTGTACTGCATACATGAAACTTGAGCACACTGGGAAGCTAGATAAACAGGCAAAGGCAGGAAAAATTATAGGCTATGATGGTCAAAGCAAGGGCTATCATATTTACTGACTGGACACCCACCACATATCAATCAAGCAGAATGTTACTTTTATTCCAGATGACTATACACTTTCGGAATGTTCTGGTGGTGTCAAGTTCGAGGGAGAGTGTGAGGATACTGTCGTCCCAAACACCACCCCAATACCTCCTCTTGATCAGCCAAATCCAGTCATCTCACCTGCTACAAGTGTCAACCAGCCCCTCACATCAGCACCTGCACCTGCTCAACTTCAGCCCCCTGTTGATCTGAACCCACAACCCAAGCCAACTTGACAGACTTATGGTGTAGCATTTCTGCCTGGATACTATGCACAAAACACCTTTGATCGTCAGGAACAGATCAATGTGTTATGGGAAATCACAAACAAAACAGTTGATGACCACATACCTGAACCATTCAAGACAGAAAGTGAATATGCTATCGTGACTACCCTGGATGACTCACCATCAGTCAATGAAGCACTCAATGGTCCTGATGCTGATGAATGGAGAAAGGCAATGAAGATTGAGATGGATGTGATCGAAAAACTGGATACATGGGACATTGTTAAACCACCCCCAAATGCCAACATCATAAATTTGCACTTCATACTAAAGATCAAATGCAATGAAAATGGTAACATTTCCTACTACAAAGCTCGACTAGTTGCAAATGGAAATCATCAACATAAAGGGATTGACTACAGTGAAACCTATGCCGCATTGCAAAATTACCTTCAGTATGAGCTGTTCTCACCAATGCTGCCAGCCAAGAATGTGAAATCCACCAAGTCGATATCAAGAACACATACCTCAATGCAATCGAGCTCACAAAGAACAATCATTTTCACCCATGCACAAAGCATATAGATATTCATTTTTATTTTATTCAAGATGCCATACATAACAAACAGGTTAACATCATCTACTGCCACATAGATATTAATATCATGGATATACTTACAAAGTCATTACTGCACCCCAAGCTCATGAAGCTCGTTGATCTACTCAGCCTATGCTAGGCTCAAGGGGGAGTGTTAGATACTTATGCTTACAATCCTATATAATCAGTCACATGTGTGACCATACAGTACTTAGTCAATTGTGATTGATGTAGGGACAGTGATGGAGGCAGTCTCCCGAAGCTAATGGTCCACATCTTGGATAAACACTAAATATCCAAGTCAGATGGCCATGTCATGGATGAGCCTGAGCACTCTACCATGAATTGCTCTGATGGAGGTGCCAATTAGAGAGGTCCTGTGATGGTTATTGTTAATGAGGGCGGAGAAAAGGTGGGGGAGATGCTCCATCTGGAGGTAGGCTATGAAAAGGAGGAAGAATAAGGATAAGGGGTCAGTGAAGGCTGAAATGCTCTGGAACATATGGGGGTCTGTGAGGTATTCGTGAAGCATGCTTCGCTCATTGTCAGTGGGATCAGAGGACCAGAGTGCATGGGTATGAAGGGGGATGTCTATGGAGATGATGGGGGTTGGGGAGTCAGTGGGTGGCTCAAGGATGGGGAGGGTATATACAGCACCAGGGCTAGGAGGAATACTGTTTGTTGCCACCACAACAACATCCTCAGAATGAGGAGGGCTGGTTAACCAGCAAGGATAGCTGGTGAGACATCTGGAGGTGCAATGAGAGGCACCACAGCTAAGACAAAAGAAAAAGAGTAGAGCCATAGACCAATCATAACACTGGCATCATTACCTTTTTAGCTCCCAATTCCCTGTGCAGGTCTTCACTGATCATAAAAACCTAACATACTTTTATCAACCTTAGAACCTCAACTACTGCCAAGCACACTAGCTCCTTGATCTTGTGGATTTCAACCTCAATATGACCCATGTGCCCAGTTCTCTGCTCTCTAGCCCCAATGCCCTTTTCCACCACCCTAACTGCCTCTCTTCTGAGTCAGACAACCAAGCTGTTACTCTCCTCCTAGAAACACTCTTTATTCACATCGTTGACTCTGTCCTCACTACCACCATTCAGAAAAACTCAGCCAGTGATGAAATCATCACCCACCTCCATGCTGACCTTGAGGGCCCTGTCATGGCCCCTAATCTTTGTAACTACCTCTCTGATTGGCAGTTCAAGGAAAATCTCCTCTGCTACCATGATTGTGTGTATGTCCCTGAATCTGACTGCCATACTGTCATCACCCATACACATGACCACCTCTCTGCTGGTCACCCTGGCTATCTGAAAACATGCCAACTCATTGCCCATGAATTTTGGTGGCCCAGCCTCACTGCTCAGGTTCACTGCTGTGTTGAGGGTTGTGCCCTCTGCCAACAAAACAAAGTAAACACTCACCCTACTGCCTCTCCACTCTCTCCCATCAAATCCCTCACCTCTCACCTCTTTCAACAAGTCTCCTGTGATCTCATCACTGACCTCCTCTTGTCTAATGGTTTTGACAGCCTACTGGTTGTGGTCGACCACAGACTTACTAAGGGGGTGATTTTATGCCCTACTAAGAAACAAATCACTGCCAAGGGGGTAGCAACCCTCTTTTTTCACAAAGTCTACTGATGCTGGGGCCTCTATGACAAGATCATCTCTGATTATGGCCCACAATTTGCCTCTACCTTCACCCAAGAGCTCGGAAAACTTTGACCACCGTGAAACTGATGGAGAAACTGAACGAGTCAACCAAAAGGTTGAATGTATTCGACCTCAGAAGTAGTGAACTTGCACTTATTAAGATGTAGATGGAAATCAAGCTTCATCATTCATTGGAGAATGCAGTGGGTGTATTTTGTGTGGGATTCATTGTCTGGGGAGAAGATAAGGAGGTTGTCCATATAGATAATGAGCCATCCTTCGGAGATCATATCATGAAACAAGTCATTCATAAATCATTGGAAGATGGAGGGGGAGTTGTTTATGCCAAAAAACATGACCATGGGTTCAAAAAGGCCCTTATGGGTGATGAAGGCACCTTTCCATTGATGGCCATCCTTGATGCACACATTGTTGTACCTTTAAAGAACATCGAACTTGGTGAAGACCTTTGCTCCTTTGAGCTGGTTGACAAGGTCAGAGACAAGGGGTAGGAGGTAGGCATCATAAATGGTGTTCTCATTTAGATACCTGTAATCTTGGCATGGTTAAAGTTTACCATCATTCTTTTTGACAAAGAAAAAGGGGGAAGCCTGTGAGGATTTGGAAGGATGGATCTTCCCAGAGTGGAGGTTTTCTTCAAGGAAGGCTTTGGTTGCCTTCTGCTCCTTGGGGGATAATGGATAGATTTTCCTGATCTTCAGGACAAAGGACTTATTGAGGTTGATTTTATAATTGTAGGAACAAGATGGGAAGAAGGATTCACAGTCTTTTTTTTTTTGAAGACTTGGTGAAGTCAGAGTACTCTGAGGGCAGAGAAATGTCTTGGGTATGTGTTTCCACTTTTTCTGCCAGTTTAGTGGCTTTGGAGTAGCAGGCAATGATGGCTGAGGGCAGGATATAAGGTTCTCCTCAGGTAATGCAGTTAATTGAGTAATGGCTAAGGGTCTGATGTTGCCATTGTTTCTCAGTCTGGATATCCAAGTATGTGTGTAGGTGTAGGTGGGTTTTGGGTGTAGTGTTAACACAATAAATTGAAGTTTTTCTGAAGCCTTGAAGTGGAGGGGCATGGTAGTAAGAGTTATGTCATTTTTATCAGTGATGTAGGCATGGTATAGATCTTCCAGGACCTCAGGGACAGTGATGGTTTGCTTTTCCCAGTCAATTGTGAGATTAGTGAGATGGAGCCAGGGGAGGCCAAGGATGACATTTTCTTTACCACACTTCATAAGATAGAAGAGGACCTTTTGGGTAACTTTTTCTCTGATGGAAACATAGAGTTCAGTGGAGAATAGAATATCTCCATTGGAGTTTGTAGATTAATCCATGTTTTGGACACAGATTGGTTGCATGAGGTGGATGTGGGGGAGTTTGTGTTTCCAGGCAAAGGCCCAGTCAAGACAAGAGATTTCTGCTCCAGAGTCAATGAGAGCAGGGGAGTTGATGACTTTCATAGTGTGCGAGGATACCATAAGCTGGATTATAATACACATTGCTCTATTTGATGTAGATACTGGTACAGGTGCATAAGAAATGGAGGTACTTGCATTGATAGAGTCCTCCCTTTCAAAAATCCCCACAGCTTCTACATGAACTTCTTTATCATCATCAGTGTCCATTAGGCTAGGCATCTCTTCTTCTATTCTCATGACCTTTTGGTCAGTTTTGAGGCAAGGGGGAAGGTCTTTGAAGGTGGAGCATTTGCCAGAAAAGTGACCTGGTTTTCAGCAGTGGAGACAAAGCTCTTGTTTGAAGCAGCATTTGTGCTCTTCAGGGGTAAGTTTTGGAATGTGGATAGCATCGATGTCCATGGCATTAGGGTCTTTGTCACAGGTGGTCTGAGTAGGGCAAGGGACGAAGGTGGGGGTTGAGGTATACTTGTGCTGACAGGCAACAAATTTGGTATGTTTGTGCTAGTCATCAAGATGAGAGGCATTCTTGATCTAATCATCGATGGTCAAGGGGATGGTATCCATAAGGTACATCTTTTCTGGAAGTAAGGGAGGAATCTCTATGGAGAAGTAATGGCAGATTGTGGCTGCATCAGTGAGCCCTGCAAGGCTGATCTGGTTGCAGAATTCTGAGATGTATTGACTGAGTGAGGGCTGGAAGGTTCTGTTATATTATTCATTGATGTGGTACTAGGTGGCCAGCCAGGTCAGAGGGCATTAGCAGTGGTGTTGAGGCTCTCAAAGTAGGCCTTGAACTTTTTGATGAACTCGTCTCAAGACCCCAGGGTCACATTTGTACCTCACATATTTCTTTGGTAAACATGTCAGCCCAGGTGAGGGTGTTCCCATTGTTCATGAAAGATAAGGCGAAGCTGATTTTCTTTTTGTTGGTGGAGTAGACATCGACATTAATGGTGAGGTACCTTTGTACAGATCGAAACCAAGCCATGGCATCATGTTGCCTTCCAGAGAAGGACTTAGATTGAGAAAGATAAAGTTCAGTTGATTTCAAAGTCATGGTGGGTGGAAGTGGGGAGTTGGGGATGAGTGGGGATGAGGGTGCCATTAAAAGGCTTTCTGAGCTGGGGATAGGGGGTGAGGTGGACCTCCAGGAGGAGGAGGTTGTGATAGGCAGTGGGGGTGGGCAGGGATGCCACTTCAAAGGTGATGGAGGAGCCAAAATGGCTATGAGCTACAGCAAGGGTAGTTACATTCGAAGAGCTTGAGCCTTTTGTTATAACAGGCATGGGTAGCATCAGCTATAGACTTGAAGTGCAACCTAAAGCTGTGAGGTGAAGATGAGGGGCATAGGTTCCTAGCACAATGCAAGGTAACTGGTCAGTACTCCACCTAGGTGAGTATGTAGGGACATTGAGGACAAAGAGAGTATCCTTGAGTGAAGATGCTGCATGTTACAATTAGTCTATGGCCCCTATTCTTTTCTCTTACCTTAGCTGTGGTGCCTCTCATTGCACCTTTTATTGTCTCACTAGCTATCCTTACTGGTTTGCCCACCACCCCCCGCCAGTCATCCTACTGGCATATATCCATTCCTATTCCCACAGACTGTTTGTCCCTGGCACTGTGTGCCACTCTTATCTTCCTGTTCATCCTTGGGACTCTTTTCTTTGGCACTGCATGCCCCTCTTTCTCTTTGACTCACTCTATTATTTCTGACACCTTGTGTTGCTTATCCTTATCTCAGGTATTTCACCCAATTCTCTTCTACTGCTTCTGCAGTCCTCGTGCCACAACACATTCTCTTTTGATCTTCTTTGCTGTGCAGTTGCTTCTTATTTCCAATCTGCAGTCTTCTTCTTACTCATTTATATTACAGATTACTCATAGATGCTTACCTCTTTTCCCTTTATGTCTTTCTTTATTTTTGAGGCTCTTCTTAGGCCTGGTCCATGTGCATCCCCCACATGTATATATAGAGGTGTAGCACAAGCCATGTACTCCAGCTTGAGCCTACTCAAGATAGCAATCTATTGCATCTTTGACCCTCTCACTCTCCTCTGTTCTCTCTAAGAACCATCCTGGCCTCACAGAATCTTTGCTTGAGGATATTCTCTCTTCAACTTTGACCTTGCTACATACTCACCTAGGCAGAGTAGTAACTGGTTACCTTGTATTGCACTTGAAACCTTTACCCCTCATCTTTGTCTCGCAGCTCTAGGTTGCACATCGAGTCTACAGCTGATGCTACCCATGCCTGTTGTAACATACAGTATGTGA
>JBBPUL010001023.1:0-12269 GCA_038094675.1 Spongispora temasekensis
TTTGTTACCAATGAAAATATTATATTATTATTCTCATTCTCATTAACACCCTTGGAGGGGCTTGCCCCTCAACTGGCCACCAGCTCGTCCCAGTTCGACAAACAATGTGCTCTCAATGATGCAGGCCTCCTCCACCAACAGAAGATGTGCAAAAGGTTCAAGTCGGCCACTGAACACATCGAAGCTGTCACCAAGTCAATGCCTGACAATAGGGAAGATCTCAAGGAGGAGCAGGAGATGTGGGTATGTGAGTTCAGTGACGCGATGATGCATGGCACATAGGCTTCGGGTCGACACAATTACTAACAGCTCAGTATAACCAATGGGACGTGGTGCAAGAGTTTCTCGGTTCAAGGCTTGCTACCAACTGACCATTTGGCAGGTGCTCGGCCGATTTGTGCAGTGGCCAAAGCTTCTCAAAAGTGAGCCGAGTCACTGATTATGGTCAGTGACAAGGACCAGGGTGACGAAGAGACCCTGGTGAAGGGCAAGGGCAAGGGCAAGGCAAAGGAGATCCTGCCCCTGAGCTGAATGACCGTCAAGACCTCGGTTGACAAGGCCTGAAAACAGCTCGTATGCTGTCTCAACATGGCGTACATGAAAATGTATCAAGTCCAAGGCAGCCTCAAGGCACTGGAGCTGGAGCTGGAGGAGGTGATGGATGAGTCAGCCGAGATTATTGGTGAGCTCCAGGGCCTCGACCTGTAGTAGTGTAAAATATAACATCCATAAAATATAATGTAAATGCGTGATTCAAAAAAAGAGAGGAAAGAGATAAGAGAAGTAAAAGAAAAAACGTCCTTGTGCGGGGTACTGCCCGACTTGTCTTCCTTGTTCGGCTTGCAACGTCTATCCCTGCCGATGGTTTCTCTGATTTTTCGGTATTGTTTGGTCTTAGTTCTATGAGAGGGAGAAATGAAACGTGCGCAGTCTCGGATGCATTAGAAGCAAAGGTGGCTTGAAGGCTTGGCAAACATGAGACCTAAGATGGAAATAGAAAGGAGAATCATGTGGCTGTTTTTTTGTGTTTTTCGGCGATGTATAGTATGCTGAGGAGGGTTGTGTCTGTCTGTTTTAGTTTGTTTTTTGACTTTTTGGGTGCAAGTGAGATGAGAGATCACTGGTTGAAGCCCGGGGTTAAACAGAGTAAAAGAAACATCCTCAGTAGGTAGTGAGGGAGTCTATGGTTGCTTGAAAGCGTCGAATCATCCTCGGCAGGCTCTTCTATGTCTTCCCCTGCCATCCTATCCAAATCATCATCATCTAAACCTGTAAGGTCAGTTATGGTAATGGTAGAGTGCATTTGGGGATAGTAAGGAATGAGGCGAAATGCCATGTATCACAGCTTTGAGACTGCCCCATCCAACTTGGCCAAAAGGTAGGATCCTCCGGTTGTCCTGCAAAGGACCACCTAAAGAAATTTCAACAGTCTGGTAAACTATCAGACAAATAGTCTAGGAATCTCCAGAGTGTATCTCTCTGGGGGCAGGTTAAGTCTGATTCTCTAGCAAGACTTACTAGGACTTTTGAGAATCTTGTAGCTGACACTAGGTCTTGAAGAAGTGCCTGTATTGTTCTTCTTATTGGACTTCTTGTATTCTAGAGAGCGTCTTTGACACTCTTTTATACTCTATAGGACATGTTTGTACATATGTAGGAAACAGATATAACTTGAATATCAAATATGAGTGAAACGACATATGTCAAGGTGGAACAACATGTGTATGTATGAAACAACATATGTCTATGTGAAATGACAGAATCCTAATCTGTATAGTGTCCATGACGAGGGTTTGACATTTGTCATCTGTCATTATGAAACGTTTTATGTTACATTTCATGATCAACATATGATCGACACTTCTCTGATGTTATTTGAAATATGTCAGGGATCAATATGAATGTCAGGGTGACTGACATCATTTGATAATCATGATTGACAGATGTCAGGGACATGTCAATTCATGACTTGTCTCAACTCGTTAGTTGGTATTAGCTTGACTATGCTTAGTGCATATAGCCGGTAATCATAGTTGGAGTGTACCAACTTCAATACAACCATCAGCCCAAGATACCTTGGCTTTATCTTTCAGTTCAGCTCTTTCTCTATGCGCATGTTTTACACAAGAACGAGGCTTCCCACATGAAAGTCGAAGTTCTTGATCTGATTTTTAAATGCGGCTTCGAAGTGTTTGATAGAATTGAACCGAGCCTTTCGAACTTGGTCCGCAATGGCTGCAAGGTCGTCGGGCCTCTTCTGCAGCTGCCGAGCATGTCATGCGACAAGTCCGGTTAGTGATAGGGAGTCAGTATCTAAAGGGGGAATGAGAAACGTTGCCTCGGTGAGATCAAACAGGAAGAGGGGCTCGATGCCATGAACCATGAAATAGGGCAAAAGCCCAGTCGACTGAAGCACAGTAACACACTCGGCCCAAAATACCGAGTGCGTGGCAGTATGCCAGCATGACTCCCCCCCCTCGGAGGTTTTAATGATGGCCTCCCAGACATCGTGTTACAATTGGCCCCTTTTCTTACTCTTTGCTTCTTTTGACTTGTATTACTTAAACATGCACAGCCTTTCACTTAGTCAGCATTAAATGGCTGTGCGCTTTCCTTATCTCTTATCTGTGACTCATGTGTTTCAGAACATTCTATGTAGTTCTATCATACACAGCCTTCTGACTCATTTCACACTGTGTCTGACTCATTTCCCTTATCTCCAGTTTCCTTGTTAGGATTCCTCTCTTGTCGAGCTGTAGCACTGCTTGGTCTGTGTGCAGGACTCTTACATATAAATAGGGCATAGCACAAGCAGTGTAACCTTAGCTTGAGCCTACTCGAGGTAGCAATCTATTGTGTCTTTGACCCTCTTGCTCCCCCCTGCTCTTCCTTCGAACCACTTGGCCTTGCAGCATCTTTGCTCAAGGATATTCTATCTTCGTTCCTTGATGTTGCTACATACTTGCCTGGGCGGAGTAGTGACTAGTCTCTGTGCATTGCGCTCAGGACCTATGCCCCTCGTCTTCATCTCGCAGCTTTAGGTTGCACATTGAGTCTACGGCTGACACTACCCACACCTGTCATAACAAAAGGCTCAAGCTCTTCAAATGCGACTACCCTTGCTGTAGCTCACAGCCATTTCAGCCCCTCTGTCACCCTTGAAGCAGCACCCCCACCCACCACCACCACCCATCGCAACCTCTTCTTCTTGGAGGTCCACCACGCCCCCTAGTCCTAGCTCCGGAACTACCATGCCCCCTTCGCCCCCCAGCCCTATGCCCCCAATGACTTCAAAACCAACCAAACTTTGCCTTGCCCAACCCAAGGCCTTCACAGGCAAACAATGCAATGCCATGCCCTGGCTTCGCTCAGTACTACGATACCTTGCTGTTAACATCAACATCTACTCAACGGATGAAAAGAAGATAGGTTTTGCCCTGTCATTCATGAATGACAGAAATGCCCTTACCTAGGCAGACACCTTCATGGAGAAAAGCATGTGAGGAACCAATATGGCCCTAGGATCTTGGAATAACTTCATTAAAGAATTCAAGGCTCACTTCGAGAGCCCCAACACCGCCGCCAACGCTTTAACCTGGTTGGCCACTTATTGCGTTAATGAGCAGTGCAACGGGACATTCCAACTGTCTCTCAACCAATACATCTCCGAATTCTGCAACCAAGTAAGCCTAGCAGGGCTTAATGAGGCAGCAACAATTTGCCATTATTTTTCCATGGGCATTCCCCCCTCACTCTCAGAAAAGGTGTACCTTATGGACACTGTCCCTACCACCATCGATGATTGGATCAAGAACACCTCTCATTTCGACGATCAGCACAAACATGCTAAGCTTGTCACCCACTAGCACAAGCACTCCTCAACCCCCACTTTCGTTCCTCACCCCACTCAGACCCCACATGACAAAGACCCCAATACCATGGATGTGGACACTATCCGCATTCCGAAACTTACCCCTGAAGAGCGAGAACACTGCTTCAAGCAAGGACTCTACCTCTGATGCAGAAAATCGGGTCACTTCTCTAACAAGTGCCCTATCTTCAAGGACCTTCCCCCATGCCCCAGAGCTGACTGAAAGGTTGCCAAAGCCGAAGAAGAGTTACCTGGCCTCATGGATGAGGATGACAATAAAGATATCCATGTAGAGGCAGTAGGGATAAAGGATTTTTGAAAGGGAGGACTTCTTCGACACAAGTACCTCCCCAATGTTTCATTTCTTGTGCGCCTGTACTAGTATCCATGTCAAATAGAGCTATGCATATTTCCATTCAGCTCGTGGTACCCTCACACACCATGAAAGTCGTCAACTCTCCCACTCTCATTGACTCTGGCAGAAATCTTCTGCCTTGACTGGGCTTTCGCCTGAAAACATCGACTCCCATGCACCTGCCTTGAACAACCAATCCACGTATGCAATGTGGACCAATCCATGAACTCGAACGGAGACATCTTGTTCTCCACCGAGCTCTACATCTCCGTCAGAGAAGGAGTCACCCAAAAGGTACTCTTTTACTTCATGAACTGCAGAAAGGAAAACATTATCCTTGGTCTCCCCTGGCTCTGCCTTGCTAACCCAACAATTAATTGGGAAAAGCAAACCATCTCCCTCCCCGAAGCCCTTGACCAATCTGCAGACCTCTACCACGCTTATGTTGCTGACCAAAAGCGACATGATTCCCACTACTGTGCCCCACCTCTCCAAGGATTTGGGGAAACTTTGATCTGGTGTGTCAATACCACACCCGAAACCCACAGACACCTGCACGCATACTTGGACATTCAATCCAAAAAACAATGGCAACACCAAACACTCAGCCATTACTCGATCAACCATGTCACTCAAGGAGGACCATACATCCTGCCCTTAGCTACCATCGCCCGCTACTCCAAAGCCACCAAACTTGTGGAAAAAGCGAGAACACAGACCCAAGAAATTACCCTACCCCCGGAGTACTCAGACTTCACCAAAGTCTTTGAGGAAAAGAACTGCAAATCCCTTCCCCTGTCTCGTCCCTATGACCATGAGATCAACCTCGACGAATCCTTTGTTCCCAAGATCGGAAAAATCTACCCTCTGTCCCCTGAGGAACAAAAGGCAACTGAGGCTTTCCTTGACGAAAATCTATGCTCCGGAAAGATTTGTCCCTCCAAATCCCCACAGGCCTCTCCCTTCTTTTTCGTCAAGAAGAAGGATGGCAAACTCCATCCATGCCAAGACTACCAGTACCTGAACGAACACACCATCCGCGATTCCTACCCCCTACCCCTTGTTTCTGACCTCATCAACAAACTCAAAGGAGCTAACGTCTTTACCAAATTCGACGTTCGATGGGGTTACAACAACGTACGCATCAAGGATGGCCACCAATGGAAAGGCGCCTTCATCACCCACAAGGGCCTCTTCAAACCCATAGTCATGTTCTTTGGCATGAACAATTCCCCCTCCACCTTTCAATGCTTCATGAATGACTCCTTCTGAGACATGATCGCTGAAGGATGGCTTGTCATCTATATGGATGATTTGCTCATCTTCTCCCCTGACAATGAATCTGATACTGAGTGCACCCGCTTAGTCCTCTGATGAATGATGGAGTTAGACCTCCATCTATGACTTAACAAATGCAAGTTCGCCATGCCAGAAGTGGAGTACCTTGGTATGATCATCAAACCGGGCAAACTTGCGATGGATCCTGTCAAGCTTGACAGGATCGCCTCATGGCCCATCCCAAAGAAGGTCAAGGATATGTGTTCATTCCTCAGATTCACCAACTTTTACCAGCATTTTATACTCTCCTACTTCGACATCGCCCGCCCCCTCATTGACCTCACTAAGAAAACCACTGCATGGCTCTGGACCCTCCAGTGCCAAACTTCCTTCAATGAGCTAAAGAAACTTTTCCTCTCTCGACCGATCCTCTGTCTTCCGGACCTCACCAGACCCTTCGCCGTCACAACTGATGCATCACATGATGCCACCAGTGCCATCCTCCTGCAAACTGACTTGAACAGGGATTGGCATCCCTGTTCTTACCTCTCCCAGTCATTCTCTCCAGCAGAACAAAACTACAATATCTTCGACTGGGAACTCCTAGCCATCATTTGCACTCTCAAGGCTTGGCAACACTACCTCCATGGCTTGCAACACCCAGTCCAGGTCTTTACGGACCACAAAAACCTCACGTCCTTCCATCAACCTCAGAACCTCAACTGTTGCCAAGTACGATGGCTTCTTGATCTTGTAGACTTCGATCTCAAGATGACCCATGTCCCTGGCTCTCTGCTCTCTGGCCCTGATGCCCTCTCCTGCTGCCCTGACAGGCTCTCATCCAAGTCTGATAACCAGGCCATCACCCTCCTCCCAGAAACTCTCTTTGTCCAAGTCATGAACTCCGTCCTCTCCACCGTGATTCAAAAGCATTCTACTAATGACGACCTTGTCACCCACCTTCACGCTGACCTTGAATCCCCAACCTCCATAACTGCCTGTCTGACTGGCAATTCAAAGAGAATCTCCTTTGCTATTGCAACTGCGTCTGCATCCCTGAACCGGACCACCTCACAGTGATCAAATGTGCCCATGATCACCCCTCCGCCAGTCACCCCAGATATCTAAAAACCTGTCAACTTGTTGCTCACGACTTCTGGTGGCCTGGCCTCACTACCCAGGTCCATCGCTACATCAAAGGCTGCACCCTCTGCCAGCAAAACAAAGTGAATACCCACCCTGTCATCCCTCTGCTCTCTCTGATCAAATCACTCGCTTCTCGACCATTCTAACAGGTCTCTTGTGACCTCATCACCAACCTCCCTTTGTCCAATGGTTTTGACAGCCTTTTGGTCATGGTTGACCATGGGCTTACTAAAGGGGTAATTCTCTGCCCTACAAAGAAACATATCACTGCCAAGGGAGTCGCAACCCTCTTTTTCCACAAGGTATACTGTCGTTGGGGCCTATATAACAAAATCATCTCTGATCGCGGCCCACAATTTGTGTCCAACTTCGCTCGAGAGCTTGAAAAGCTCCTGAAATGTGACCTTTCCCTGTCTACTGCCTATCACCCCCAGTCCGATGGCGAAACTGAATGCGTCAATCAAGAGGTTGAAACGTATCTTCGGATCTTCTGCAGTAACAACCCAACTGCATGGGCTGACCATATTACCTATGCAGAATTCACACACAATCACTGCCTCCACTCCGTCACTGGCAAATCGCCATTCTACCTCATGTATGGCTTTGAACCTTGTGCCCTCCCCACAGTCCTCAGAGAAACACCACTTCCTGCCCTAGAAGAACGCCTCAAGGCTCTATCTGCAGCAAGGAATGAAGCACTAGCAGCCCACGAACTCGCATGTCAGGTGATGGCATCCCGAACACACCACTCTTTTACCCCATTCACTAAGGGAGACAAGGTGTGGTTAGAGGAAAAAAACCTCAACTGCCACATTGCAAACCCAAAATTCGCACCTAAAAGGGAAGGACCCTTTGTTATCATGGACATCCTATCCCCCCTGACATATAGACTCCGACTTCCGGTGACTTGGAAGATCCACCCTGTGTTCCATGCCTCCCTCTTATCGCCCTATCACGAAAACAGCGTAGAAGAATATGAAATTGAGAAGGTTCTGCACCACAGAGGAACACCCCATTTCCACATGTTCCTGATCTGATGGAAGGGATATACGGCCGAAGAAGATTCCTGGGTCCCAGAACGGAACCTGAAAAATGCAAAGTCTGCCCTTCTGGAGTATAAGAACCTCCATCCAAAGGCCTTCCCTTCCTCAAAGCAATAGCTTTCTCATCTTACAACGACCAACTCCTGCTTCGCCCCATCTCCTCTTCGCTCTTCTTTTACTATGTCTGATGTCATCACCTCATCTATCTTGTCTTCCTCATCTCTGTCCATTTCAATTCCTTCTACAGAGGACCATCTTACTTCGCCGCCACATACCCCTTCTCCAATGATGGCCCACACTCCTCATTATGAGGATGCTGTGGTACTGGCAACAAACAGTGCACCTCCTAGCCCTGACACTGTATATACCATCCCTATCCTCGAGCCACCCGCCAATGCCCTGACCCCAGTAATCTCTGTGGACATCCCTATCCATGCCCATGCCCTCAAGTCTTCTGACCCCACTGACGATGAGCACAGTGCGCTCCACGAGTCCCTCACAGACCCCCACATGTTCATGGGGATCTCAGCCTTCACAGACCCCTCTTCATTGTTTTTTCTTCTCTTCATGCTTTACCCCCAGTTGGAGTGACTTTCCCACCTCTTTTAGTCTCTCATCAGCAATGACCACCACGGTATCGCCCTTATCGGGGCTTCTATTCAAAATATCCACTCTAGGGCCATGGGATACATTCACGATGTAGCTCATCAGATGGGATACCTGGAATTTGTCCAAGACATTGATAGGTACCTTTGAGAAACTGCAGCAATTATGGTTCCCACCAACATCTCTATCACGGGCTTTGCACTTTGTTCCCCCTCCTCCTCGCCCTCCGAAATCATCCGTGATTCCATCTCCGCCATTGAAGAAACCCCTAGTGCCTCATCCTCCCCCCTCGACTCTATGGAAGCCTTGGCCATTGATGCTCTCCAGGTGCACTTCAATCGCATCCAAGAAGCTACCATCCAACGGCATATCTTGCAGGGGGACTTACCCTGCCTAAGTGACCATAACTGCTATCGGGATTTCTGCTTCGTATGCCACAGGTTAGGATATATCCGAGTGCATTGTCCTCACTATGTATGCCCATTTTGTCATCGTCGCTCCCCCAGTCACACTCAGGCTATTTGCCCCTTCCGCAACCATCGCTCTCCGCCTGGGTCTTCCTCCTCCTCTGCTTCCTCTTGTAGTTCCCATCAATTCTGGGGATTCTTTCAGTCCTGCACCTCCCACACTTCTGGCCGTTCTCAGTGCTCTGGCCATGTGCTTCCAGTACCTCCACCTCAATCCCCACCAACACTAAATGAAGATGACGACTTTTGTTTTGACTCAGTTGGAGAAAGCAACATGTGTGGGTCACCCATCGGGTCTTGCCGTGGGTTGTAGAGAAGTGGTCTCACTAGAGTTTTGACCCTACTAAGGGGGTAATGTTACAATCGGCCCCTTTTCTTTCTCTTCGCTTCTTTTGACTTGTATTACTTAAACACGCACAGCCTTTCACTTAGTCAGCATTAAATGGCTGTGTGCTTTCCTTATCTCTTATCTGTGACTCATGTGTTCCAGAATATTCTATGTAGTTCTATCATACACAGCCTTCTGACTTGTTTCATGCTGTATCTGACTCATTTCCCTTATCTCCAGTTTCCTTGTTAGGATTCCTCTCTTGTTGAGCTGTAGCACTGCTTGGTCTGTGCGCAGGACTCTTACATATAAATAGGGTATAGCACAAGTAGTGTAACCTTAGCTTGAGCCTACTTGAGGTAGCAATCTATTGCATCTTTGACCCTCTCGCTCCCCCCTGCTCTCCCTTCAAACCACTTGGCCTTGCAGCATCTTCACTCAAGGATATTCTATCTTCGTTCCTTGACATTGCTACATACTCACCTGGGCGGAGTAGTGACTAGTCGCTGTGCATTGCACTCAGGACCTATGCCCCTCATCTTTGTCTTGTAGCTTTAGGTTGCACATCGAGTCTACAGCTGACACTACCCGCACCTGTCGTAACACATCGTAATGATGCCGTTCAACCACCCTGTTTGCTTGGGAGTTATAGGGGGAGATGTGGATGTGCTGAATGTGGTAGCAGTCCATGAGGACATCTAGAGCAAGAAGAAAGGCAAGGCCATTGTCAGTAACAATTTCTGAGACAGGGCCCCAATGGCAGAGGATATCTTCGAAAATAAAAGAAGCGAGTGTGGTAGCATTCTCGGACCGCAACATATGCCACTCTGGGTAGGCAGTCAAGGTGCACCGAGCTTGGACAATGTATCAGTATCCACCCAAATGGGGCAACAACATCATGTCCAAGTGGGCTTTGCAAAAGAGACCACTAATGATTGGTATGGTGGGGAGAATATGGAATCGATTGTTCTGCTGAATCTGGCACTCATGGCAGGTGTGCATGAACCATTTGACATCATCAACTTCTAACATCGGCCACCAGAAGTGCAGGAGCAAGCATGTCTGAACCATGAAGACACCCTTGTGCCCGAGGTCATTATGAGCCTCTCTAATCAGTTCATAGCAATGGTGCTCAGGTGCGACTAGCTGATGGTGGCCATGTGGTTCCTGACACCAAAGGGAGCTGTGGAGAAGAAAGAATTTCATCGCTGAATTGATGAAGGTTTGGAACTCTGCATCAGAAAGGTCAGCGGGGTACTCGCGGGACTCGAGAAAGTCATGAATCTGACAAGTCCGGACTTTCTGAGCTGCAGCCTTGGTCGAATGCGGTATAGTAGGTGAGTCCAGCGGGGCATCTGGCTCAGTAGAAGATGAAGTAAAAATAGAATGGTAAGGCAGGTGCGAAGAAAGAGGTGCAGAGTCCTTAGTAAGGGGTCTATAAATTGAAATGCTAGGGCCCAAACACGAAGAAGGCTTGGTGTGTACCACGGAGTCCCGAGGAGCGGCTCGGTCATTAAGCAATATGATCACAAATGAGTACAAGTCATCCAGCCATTCCTTGACGTCATTACCTTCAGGTGGATTATCATCAGATGGAGGGCATCAAGACAGGCCATCGGGCATGGCATGCTTCTTGGTGGGTATGTGCCAAAGCTCGAAATGGAATAATAAAATGCCTGTGATCCAGCGGTTGATGGTTGCATTCAGCTGTAAGTCAGGATTGTTGATCATCTCTTTGACGCACTTGGCATCCATCTCGACGATGAGGTTAGAAACACTGAAAATAAAAATGTGAACTGCCTGAAGGGCATGAAAAAGACCATAGAGTTTGAGTTTAGCCTGCAAATAATGGCTCTCGACGGTCGTGAGGAAAATAGAACTGAAATGATTGGGATAGCTTTTGCCATCGTCACTCTCCTGTGAGAGGATAAACCTGACTGTGATGACTGAGGTATCTACAGTGAGGGCCATCAGGAAAATTTTAAAGAGATTATAATGCTAGATAAGGGTAGATAATCTCTGGCAAACATTATATGCTCAGTGAATATTCACAAATGAGTTCTTAGATATATTTATTTGACAATATTAAATATATATAACTATAGATATCAAGAAATAAATGCATTTATTGCTATATTATAATTTTTAAAGAATTATTCAGATTAATTATGAATTAAAAGTTTTCCTGATGAGGATGACTTCTCAGCCTGACTCGTAGTCTAAGCAGTGGAGCACAGGGGACTTGATGATCTTGTTCTTGAGATGAGTCATTGCTTCACATTGCACATCACCCCATTCAAAGGGGACACCTTTTCGGGTTAAATTAATAAGCGGCCGAGCGATGACCGTGAAGTCTCGGATGAAGATACATACAATGCCGCAGGTGCCGAGGAACCTGCGTCAAGGTCTTGCACTCGGGCCAGTCCCTAATCTTCTGTACTTTCACCTCGTGTGGCACTCAGCCTTCGAAAGTGCACTTGTGCCCAACGATTGTCATGTCTAGGGCGGCAAGCATAAACTTCTTCGCAGAGATGGTGGCATTGACATTCTGGAGACATTGCAGAATCCTGTGGACAATGATTAGGTGGTTCCAAATGAATTTTCGGATGCCGGGGTTCTCAGGTATGGTCTCGTAAGTACCATCCAAGCATTGGTAGCAGGTGGTTTTGGATTTGACTAGTAGGTCATCGATGAAAGGCATTGTATGGTGGGGGATTTTGTCCTGTAAATGAAGGCCATATTGGCTTGATAAACCTGAACGGCATTAGTGTGTCCCATTGGAAGAGTGGTGAGATGGTGGGGACCGAGGAGACTATTGAACATAGTCATGTCCTGAGACTCAGTGTGGAGTGGGTGCTGGTCATAGCCAGCAAATAGGTCCATCATCCCATACACCGCATAGCCAGTGTGTTACGATCGGCCCCTTTTCTCTTCTTTCTTCGCCCTCTTTTTACCTTGTATTACTCAAACACGCACAGCCCCTTCCTTTGTCAGCGATTCACGGCTGTGCGATCCCCTTTTCTCTTATCTCTAACTCGTGCATTCCATGACGTTCCATGTAGTTCTATCACATGCAACCTTCTGACTCGTTTCGCACTGCATGTGACTCACTTTCCCTTATCTCCAGTTACCGTATTCGGGCTTCTCTCTTCGTGAGCTGTAGCACTGCTTGGTC
>JBBPUL010001024.1:0-12253 GCA_038094675.1 Spongispora temasekensis
GTTTGTACTTTATTTGTCCCCACCAAAGCTAAGTGAGATTCCCACAGGTGATTGTGGGGCGCTTCGCGCCCCGGTTTGGGGTTAGGCATTGGAACGGTTTTTGGAGTCACTGTAGTTACACAGTCCTAGGAACGATTGAACTTGTTTTACAGATTGCGGTTGGGGCCATTCCGCGATTGCCTTTGTTTTGTTTTGTTGCATATCTACCCCGTCTTTAGATACGACCATACCCAGATAGTCGACTGTTGATTTGAAGAAAAAACATTTAGAAGGTTTACAATAGAGATCATTTTCCCGCAAGATCTGGAGTACTTCACGAACTTTTTGCGCGTGCTCAGCACGAGATAACCCAGTAGTAAAGATAATGAGATCGTCTAGATAAGCACCAGTATCATCATAGCGATCGTGAAACAAGTCGTCCATCATAGCCTGGAACGTAGCAGGCACATTTTTATAACCAAAGTACATCACCAGGGGTTCAAAGGACCCAAAAGGCGTGACAAAGGCACCTTTCCATTCGTCACCTTCCTTCATGCGCACATTGGTGTAACCCCAACGAAGATCCAGCATGGTAAACATGTCGGCACCACGAAGCCGATCAACCAGTTGATCAATGCGAGGCAATGGATAAGCATTTGTAACCGTTCTGTCGTTCAGGTAATGGTAATCCATCACCAATCTCTTTTTTCCGTCTTTTTTGGGTATAAAAAACACCGGCGCCGTTTGAGGCGACTTCGAGGGTCTAATATATCCTTTTTCTAATTCACCATCAAGGAATTTGCGAATTTCGAGGAGATCTGTTTGGGACATTGGAATCACTCGACCTTTCTTTGGTACAAAGTCCGGTTGCAAATCGATTGCATGATCCCAAGTCTTCCTCAGCGGCATGCGCGTGGATTCTTGTTTGGAGAACACGTCCATAAAATCATGAAATTCACTGGGAACTTCTGTTTGTATTTGTTTTTGTTCTTCCAGAGATATTTTGTTTAGGTTCACACCATCGTAACAGGGAAAAGTCATGGTATGATTTCTCCAATCAATAGATGGGTTATACTGGCTAAGAAACTCGTATCCTAAGAAAACCGCATTTGTAGCTAAGTTGGATACATATAATGTTAATGGGAAAGAATAGGCAATTCTATTGCCATCCGTCATTTCCGCATGTACCTGACAAACATGGGTTATTCCTCTCCCCACATTTGCAGATCCATCGGCGTTCCTGACTTCTATTGGTCTGGTCAATTCTTCGCAAGTGATGGCATTGGCCGTGACAAATCCTTGGTCGACGAAACAATGAGTAGCACCACTGTCAACTAAAGCGGATACCCAGACCGATGATTGGTCATTCCTTCGTAGTTTTAACTCTACTTCTAGAGCATTTTCTTGTAGGTGCCGTGTCTTATACGGCATCATTCTGATATATTGAGGGATTTTATAATTTAAAGTATTTTGAATTTGAGCAAAATTAAGTACCCAATGTTTTTCTTCTGGGGCCGAGCTCAATTGAGACTTTGCTGCGGAATATTCGTCTGATGGGCTACCATAACGAGATGACAGTTCGTGTGAAGAGAACGAGACAGGCTCATAGTTTTCGTTCTGAGCCATTTTGGCGAGTTCTCGCATATCAAACACTTCATAGTTAAAGGAGGAAGATAGATCGACAGAATTAATTACAGGGGCAATTTCTTCCCATTCTGGCTCATCGTAATACGAATCAAAAACTTCTGAAACAGGTACATAGTCTGAAACACTATTTTTTGTATTTAAAGAATTTTCGTAAAAAGAAGTATTACTAAATGAAACATGGTCCGAGACTTCAGACACCCTCATATCTGAAGTCAGCCTCAAAAACCCGCCTTAGCGCGTGCTTCTACTGCGAGCCTATCTCGCCAGTACGCTTCGGCTTCTTCCGTCATCCAAGCCTGACGATGGGCTGTAGCCGCTGGTTGCGGCGCTTGTGGGGGTGGGGGCGGAGCGGAGACTTGCTGCTGTTGTGGGGGCCAGGATGCAGTGTACCCTGGGTGCTGTTGAGGGAGAGAGGAGGCTGCCTCTCTTGCCTCATACAAGGCACAGTTTCGGGGGCGACGGGAAGGGTTCGTAGGACACATTGCCCAAATGTGGCCTTTATGTTGACAACCAAAACAGGTCTGATTGTCGGGGGTGGATGGTGCACGGGGAGTTTGGCGGTCTATCTCCATTGGAGCACCTTGACCGGGTTGAATACCGGTTGGAGTAAACCTTTGTCCTGGCACAGGGGGATGCGGAAGGGGACGAGCACCAAAAGGATGAGCGCTGGGGGCACGAGGAGCAGAAGGGCCGATACTAGGCCTGGCCAAGGCGATTCTTTCGAATTTCTGGTTTATGGTGGTATACGCCTCAACCAGTCCCTTATAGTCATCGTCATCGAGTGCCGTGCCATGCAACTCATGTTTGATATGAATTTTATATTGCACTGCTCGTTTCAGCAAGTGCACTGCTTCCTCGTTGCTACATTTGTTGTCTGAGAAGAGCGCCGCAAAATCCCGCATGAATATGGTAAAATCGCCAGTTTGTTTTAGGTTTAATAATTTTTTATAGGCCTCGTGGCGGAGTGTGCCTATAACGAAGTATGTCGTGATTTCTTTTTCCAGAATGTCGATGGCTGGCCAGTCGGGAGCGTCCTTATCCCCGAATTCTTTGAGCGTGCTGATAGCGAACGGGGCGGCGTCGCCGATCAAGCGGGTTACCACCACGTATATTGCTTCGCGGTGGTCCAGGCTCTTCACTTTGAGGTAGAGCTTCATTTTGGCCCACCAGAGTCGGAACGTACTCTTGTTCCCGTCCCATACTCCAGGGTCTCCGATGGTCCTTTTTGCTCGTGTGGTCACATCGAGCTGAAGATTGGCCAATTGGTCGGCAAGGTCGTCGATCTTCTGGCTGACGCCTGACATTCTCGTAAATTATGAATTCGGCGGTGGCGGTGTAAGGATTGGAAGAAGTGGGTGTAGAGCGGCAAGTGTCAAAAAACAATTGAAGAAGTTGGGGGGGAACATTTGCTGCTTCGAGCTGGAAGCTGGTGTTGCCGGTCCAATCCCACTCAGGCTTTGTGGCGGTCTTGCAAACAGCGAGAAACTCATAACCGATTGTGCACATAAACTAAAAGAACCTGCTTGCCACTACCACGAAGAGGGCTCCACAGGGGTTTCGTCTCACGAGGACGAGTCTTGTACGCCGGCTCGGGACCGGAGAGTCGAAAGGGGGAGGAACCGGGGAACTGCCTGGCTACAGCTGAAGATTTAGCTCTCCGAGGCTGCGAATCTTACAGAAGAGTTCGCGATTCTGCTACTTTGCACGGGTAGTACTGCTGCGCTGACCCACTTTGCACCAAGGGTTTGATCCTTATTTCCTCACGGATAGCCGTGTCCTCTCGAATGAGGTCTAGGCACTACCAAAGCGAACGAGTATGACAGCGGACGACCGTATGACAAAACGTTTTATGTAGGAGTGTTTTTCTCCTAGCTATCACGGAGCAACCGTGTTCCCAATATCGCCACCTCTTCCTCTTGGAGGTCTACTACACCCCCCAGTCCCAGTTCCGGAACTGCCACACCCCCTTCACCACCTACCCCAAATCCCCCATCACCAATGTCTTCTAAACCTACCAAACTTTACCTCGCCCAACCCAAGGCCTTCACTGGCAAACAATGTGATGCCATGCCCTGGCTTCACTCAGTGCTACAATACCTCGCCATTAACGTCAATATCTATTCGATGGATGAGAAGAAGATAGGTTTCGCCCTGTCATTTATGAATGACGGAAATGCCCTTACCTGGGCAGATACCTTCATAGAGAAAAGTATGCGAGGAACCAATATGGCCTTAGGATCCTGGGACGACTTCATCAAGGAGTTCAAAGCCCACTTCGAAAGCCCCAACACCGCCGCCAATGCCTTAACCTGGTTGGCCACTTATCACGTCAATGAGCAATGAGATGGAACGTTCCAACCATCCCTTAACCAGTACATCTCCAAATTTCGCAACCAGGTCAGCCTAGCAGGGCTTAACGAGGCAGCCACCATTTGCCACTACTTTTCCACAGGCATTCCCCCTTCGCTCTCTGAGAAGGTGTACTTTATGAACACCGTACCTACCACTATTGACGATTGGATCAAGAATGCCTCTCGCCTCAATGACCAGCACAAACATGCTAAGCTTGTTGCTTATCAGCACAAGCACTCTTTGACCCCCACCTTCGTTCCCCACCCCACTCAGACCCCTTGTGACAAAGACCCCAATGCCATAGATGTGGATGCTATCTGCATTCCCAAACTCACCCCTGAAGAGTGAGAACGCTGCTTCAAGCAAGGACTCTGCCTCCGATGCAGAAAATCAGGTCACTTCTCTAACAAGTGCCCTACCTTCAAGGACCTTTCCCCATGCCCCAAAGCTGACCGAAAGGTCGCTAAAGCTGAAGAAGAGATACCCGGCCTGATAGATGAAGATGATGATGAAGAGATCCACATGGAGGCAGTAGGGGTTAAGGATTTTTGAAAGGGAGGACTTCTTCGATGCAAGTACCTCCCAAACGTCTTGTTTCTTGTGCGCCTGTACTAGTATCCACATCAAATAGAGCCATGCTTATCCCCATTCAGCTCATAGTACCTTCGCACACTATGAAAGTTGTTGACTCTCCTGCACTTGTTGACTCTGGAGCAGAGATTTCCTGCCTTGACTGGGCCTTTGCCCAGAAACATCATCTCCCTCGCACTCACCTAGAACAACCAATCCACGTCCACAACATGGACCAATCCAACAACTCCAACGGAGATATCTTATTCTCCACCGAACTCTATGTCTCCATCGGAGAAGGAGTCACCCAAAAGGTACTCTTTTACCTCATGAACTGTGGCAAGGAAAATGTCATCCTTGGTCTCCCCTGGCTATGTCTCACTAACCCAACAATTGATTGGGAAAAACAAACCATCTCTGTCCCCGAGGCCCTTGATCAATCTGCAGACCTCTACCATGCCTATGTCACTAATCAGAAGCGACATGACTCCCACTACCATGCCCCGCCTCTATGAGGTTTTGGGGAAACTTCGATTTGGTGTGTCAACATGACACCCGAAACCCACAGGCACCTGCACACGTATCTGGACATCCAGTCTGAGAAACAATGGCAACATCAAACCCTTAGCCATTACTCAATCAACCATGTAACCCGAGGGGGACTATACATCCTACCTTCGGCCACCATCGCCCATTACTCTGAAGCCACTAAACTTGTGGAAAAAGCGGGAACCCAGACCCAAGAAGTCACCTTGCCCCCAGAGTACTCAGACTTCGCCAAAGTCTTCGAAGAAAAAGACTGCAAGTCCCTTCCTCTGTCCCGGCCTTATGACCATGAAATCAACCTAGATGAGTCCTTTGTCCCAAAAATTGGGAAAATCTACCCTTTGTCCCCCAAAGAACAAAAGGCGACTGAAGCATTCCTGGACGAGAACCTTCACTCTGGGAAAATTCGCCCTTCCAAGTCCCCACAGGCCTCACCCTTTTTCTTCATTAAGAAGAAGGACGGCAAACTTTATCCATGCCAAGACTACCGGTATCTGAACGAATACACCATTCACGACGCCTACCCCCCTGCCCCTCGTCTCTGACCTTGTTGACAAACTCAAGAGAGCTAATGTCTTTACCAAGTTCGACATCTGATGGGGATACAACAATGTACGCATCAAGGATGGACACCAATGGAAAGCAGCCTTCATCACCCACAAAGGTCTCTTTGAACCCATGGTCATGTTCTTCGGCATGAACAACTCTCCATCAACCTTCCAGCATTTTATGAATGACTCATTCAGAGACATGATCACCAAAGGATGGCTTGTCATCTACATGGATGACTTGCTCATCTTTTCCCCCAACAACGAATCCCATACTGAGCGCACCCGCCGAGTCCTTCAACGAATGATGGAATTAGACCTCCACCTATGCCTCAACAAATGCAAGTTTGCCACTCCCAAGGTAGAATACCTCGGCATGATCGTCAAGCCAGGCGAACTTGCCATAGATCCCGTCAAGCTCAACGGAATTGCCTCCTGGCCTACCCTGAAGAAAGTTAAGGACATACACTCTTTTCTAGGATTCATGAATTTCTACCAACAATTCATCCCCTCGTATTCGGATGTCGCTTGGCCTCTCATTGACCTCACTAAGAAAACCACTGCATGGCTTTGGACTTCCCAATGCCAAACTTCCTTCGATGAGCTCAAGAAGCTCTTCCTCTCTTGATCTATCCTCTGTCTCCCAGACCTCACCAAACCCTTCGCCGTGGCCACCGATGCATCACATGATGCCACAGGTGCAATCCTCCTCCAGACCGACTCAAACGGGGATTGGCACCCCTGCTCTTATCTCTCCCAGTCATTCTCCCCAGCTGAACGAAACTATGACATCTTCGACCAAGAACTTCTAGCCATCATCCGTGTCCTCAAAGTGTGGCGCCACTACCTCCGTGGCTCACGGCATCCTGTACAGATCTTCACTGACCACAAGAATCTGACGTATTTCCATCAGCCCCAAAACCTCAACTGCCACCAAGCGCGATGGCTCCTTGATCTTGCAGATTTCGATCTCAAGATGACTCACATCCCCAGATCTCTACTCTCTGGTCCTGATGCCCTCTCTCACCGTCCAGACAGACTCTTGTCCAAGTCCAACAATCAAGCAGTCACCCTCCTCCCCGAGACCCTCTTTGTCCATATCGTCGACTCCGTCCTCTCATCCGCCATCCAGAAACATTCCACTGATGATGAATTGGTCACTCGCCTTTGTGCCGACCTCGAGGGACCTATTGCCACTCCCAATCTTCGCAACTGCCTCTCCGATTGGCACTTTAAGGAGAATCTCCTTTGCTACCATAACCATGTCTACGTTCCCGAACCCAACCACCTCTCGATCATCACACGTGCCCATGACCACCTCTCTGCTGGCCACCCCGGTTATCTGAAAACCCGTCAACTCATTACTCATGACTTTTGATGGCCCAGCCTTGCCACCCAGGTTTGCCGCTATGTCGAAGGTTGTGCTCTTTGCCAACAAAACAAGACAACACCCACCCCACCATTCCTCCATTGTCTCTAATCAAATCCCTTGCCTCATGCCTGTTCCAACAGGTGTCCTGCGATTTTATCATGGACCTTCCGTTATTCAACAGTTTTGACAGCCTGTTGGTCATGGTCGACCACGGGCTTACTAAGGGGGTAATTCTCTGCCCCACTAAGAAACAGATTACCACTGAGGGAGTAGCAACCCTCTTTTTCCACAAAGTCTACTGCCATTGGGGCCTTTATGACAAAATTATCTCTGACCAAGGCTCCCAATTTGCATCTACCTTCGCTCGAGAGCTTGGGAAGCTCTTAAAGTACGACCTCTCCTGGTCCACCACCTACCACCCTCAATCCGATGGAGAGACTGAACGCATCAACCAAGAGGTTGAAACATACCTTCGGATCTTCTGTGGAAACAACCCAACCGCATGGACTGATCATATTACCCATGCAGAATTCATGCACAACCACTGCCCCCACTCTGTCACTGGCAAGTCGCCATTCTATCTCATGTACAGCTTTGAACCCTGTGCCCTCCCCACGGTCCTTGCGGAAACACCACTTCCAGGCCTAGAAGAATGCCTCAAAGCCCTATCCACAGCAAGGAACGAGGCACTTGCTGCCCATGAACTCGCATGCCAGGTGATGGCATCCCGCACACGCCACTCCTTCACTCCATTCGCCAAGGGAGACAAGGTGTGGTTAGAGGCAAAAAACCTCAATCGCCGCATTGCAAACCCTAAATTCACACCAAAAAGAGAAGGACCCTTCGTTATCATGGACATCCTATCCCCCCTGACTTATAGACTCTGACTCCCCGCAACATGGAAGATTCACCCCGTGTTTCACGCTTCTCTCTTATCGCCCTATCGCGAAAACAGCGTCCACGGCCCAAACTTCCCGGCTCCACCCCTGGAGCTAATAGAAGGCGAGGAAGAATATGAAATCGAGAAGGTTCTGCACCACAGAGAAACACCACATTCTCACATGTTCCTAATCCGATGGAAGGGCTACACTGCTGAGGAAGACTCCTGGGTCCCAGAACGGAACCTGAAAAATGCAAAGTCCACCCTCCAGGAGTATAAGAACCTCCATCTGAAGGCCTTCTCTCCCTCAAAGCAATAGCTTCCCCACCTCATAACACCTTCTATCATCTTCACCCTCTCACCTCTTTGCTTTTTCTTTAGCATGTCTACAAATGTCTCTACCACATCTCTCTCGTCACCCTCGTCCCTGTCCATTTCAGTACCTCCTACGGAGGACCATCCTACTTTGCTGCCATGCACCTCTTCTCTGCCGATGGCCAACGCTTCTCATCATGAGGATGCTGTGGTACTGGCAATGGACAGTATGCCTCCTAGCCTAAGCGCTCCATATACTGTCCCCATCCTCGAGCTGCCCACTGACACCCCAACCCCCATGATCTCTGTGGATATCCCTATTCACGCCCACACCCTCAGGACCTTCGACCCCACCGATGACGAGCATAGCATGCTCCATGAGTTCCTTACAGATCCCCACATGTTCACTGGGATTTTAGCCTTCACAGACCCCTCCTCATTGTTTTTCCTCCTCTTTATGCTTTATCTCCAGTTAGAATGCCTCCCTCATCTGTTCCAGTCTCTCATTGGCAACGACCAACGTGGTGTTGCTCTCATTGGGGCCTCCATTCAAAACATCCACTCTCGGGCCATGGGGCATATCCATGACATCACCCATCAGTTGGGATATTTAGAATTTGTCCAAGATGTTGACAGGTACCTTCGAGAAACTGCAGCAATTACAGTTCCCACCAACATCTCTATCACAGGCTTCGCACTCCGCTCCCCCTCACCCTCGCCCTCGCCCTCGCCCTCTGAAATTATTCAGGACTCGGTCCTCGTGATTAATGGTACACCCAGTTCTTCATCCTCCCCCCTCAACCCTATAGAAGCACTAGCCATCGATGCCCTCCAAGCCCGCTTCAACCATATTCAAGAAGCCATGGTCCAACAATGCATTCTGCAGGGAGACCTACCCTGCCCAAGTGATCACAACTGCTACTGCGACTCGTGCTTTGTGTGTCATAAACTTGGGCATATCAGGGTGCATTGCCCTCACATACCTGTCCTTTCTGTCACTGCCGCTCCCCCGGTCATACCCAGGCTGCCTGTCCCTTTCACAACCACCGCTCACCACCCAGCTCAACCTCCTCCTCCGCCTCCTCCTGCAGCTCTCACCAGTCCCGGGGATCCTTTCGGTCCTGCACCTCCTACACTTCCCACTGCTTTCAGTGCTCTAACCACGCACTTCCAGTGCCTCCACCTCGATCCCTGCCAATGCTAAACGAGGACAATGATTTCTGCTTCGACTTGGTCAAAGAAAGTAACATGTGTGGATCACCCATCGGGTCTTGCCGAGGCTTATAGAAAGAGGTCTCACTAGGGTTTCGACCTTACTAAGGGGGTAATGTTACGATCGGCCCCCTTTTCTTTTTCTTCTCACTCTCTTTTACCTTGTATTACCTAAACATGCACAGCCTTTCCCTTTAGTCAGCAATTCACGGCTATGTGTTTCCTTATCTCTTATCTCTGACTCATGCGTTTCACGGTATTCCATGTAGTTCTATCACACACAGCCTTCTGACTCGTTTCATGCTGTATGTGACTCACTTCCCCTTATCTCCAGTTACCTAGTTTAGGTTTCTCCCTTATCGAGCTATCGCACCGCTTGGTCCATGCACAGAACTCTTTACATATAAATAGGGTGTAGCACAAGTGATGTAACCTCAGCTTGAGCCTACTCGAGATAGCAATCTATTGCATCTTTGACCCTCTCACTCCCCTTTGCTCTCCCTTCGAACCACTTGGCCTCGCAGTGTCTTCACTCGAGGATATTCTAACCTCGTCTTCGATGTCGCTACATACTCACCTAGGTGGAGTAGTGACTAGTCTCTGTGCATCACGCATAGGACCTACGCCCCTCGCCTTCGTCTTGCAGCTTTAGGTTGCGCATCGAGTCTACGGCTGACGCTACCCATGCCTGTCGTAACATTTCCCTTTTTAAATAACTCAGAGATTAAATTGGCTATATCTGGGCCGCATGTGCACCGGATTATGTAATTCTTGCGCGTAATGAAAGACATTACTCTATACTACATTTGGTACAGCCATGTCTAAGCATAAAACTGCCATTCTTATTTGTTGTGCTTGGTTAGTTGGACTTGGCAGTTTTGAAGAGTGGATGCTGATGTAAGTTGAAGTTCCCACACTTGATTCTCAAAAAAGCGCACAAGTGTGCATTCCAAATTTGGTTATTTTCATTTATTTGTACCAACACAGTATATAAACAACACACCTGCGAGTTTTTTTCCCACAGCCTCTTTCTTCTTGATTTCTATCATCTCTACCACCACCACACTCTACTTATCACTTACCACCATATATGGTAAGTGTGGATATATTATTATGTAATCTGTAACTGATTATGTAAGTTGTTTGTTTTTGTTTTATATAGCTTAGTCTAGTAAATTATGTTCTTATAGTAATATATAGGATTATGTAATGACTGAGTTTGAAATAATTTGATTTTGAAATTAAATTTGGTGATTTATTTTTGATAGTTTACATAAGTCCATACAGACCTGTACAGGGGGGAACCTATCTGTACCTCTGTGGCCTGTACAGCTCTGTACAGACCTGTACAGAGCTGTACAGGAGGATATATTTTACTGATGCGCTGCCGACATCATCGTCGTTCAGGCGAGAAAGCATGTTGCATCGTGATGTGACAAGAGGCAGGTCACGTGCATCAACCATTCGGAAAAATCATGCCTGATGTGTGTGCAAAATTCGGCACTCCAACCATACCTGGAGAGGTATGGAGAAAAATTAATTAATTAATTAACTCGTGCACAGCATGCTGCAGGGAGGAAAATTCAGCATAGAAGCACAGCTGAGAGCATCACGACTGAGTAAAAGACAAATCCCAATGGCATCTAAAATCAGTACTAAGTTAGCTACTAATGTATATATGTGTTGAAGACGGCGGCACTGCCACGACCCGAGCCGCACGACTACTACTCGGGCTGATGGCGGGAGCTACTAATATGGTTCATGCCCCAGCATCCAAGCCTCCCGGTCCCGCCACTGGTGTGTTAGCACCACGCTAAGCATTGCGTGAGTTAGTTAGGATCACACCCGAGTCCGACAAGTGGAGTTTGACTTGCCGCATAGCTGTAGATTACTCACCTTCGGGCAAAATGGTGCTCGTGCCAGAGTGATCTGCTGAGCCGAGTGTCAGCAATGGGAGGGAATGAGACGACTGACCTGGGATCGCTCCTGCTGTGCTGGAAACACCGGCAGATGACGACCGCGACGCGCTCACAGACACCCACAGGTCCAGAGACGAGGCTATCGGAAGTACGCGTCAGACAAGGTCGTCACGGAGAGTTCACGGCATGGCTCACCCTCACCCTTTTCGACGACATGCTCTGCCGTGTTTCTGTACTGTGGCGGGCCACCATCTTTTCGTGGCCTGCCTACGTTCTTTGTGCGAGGTGGGTTCTTGCTTCCTTTCGGACGCCCGGGGCCGTGTTTTGGTGGCATCGAGATGGCGGGGGACGGTGGGATGGGCTGGGTGGAATATTTTGCGGCGTCGACGGTAGTTCTGTTTTGCAGAATCGGGCGCGCTAGTGGCCCGGGAGGCGTGGAACAAACTTGCCTTACAAGTTAAGTCCCATAAGTCCCTTTTCAAAGTCCGATAAGTCCCCCCACCTGTCCAGGTATGGACGGTCTGCCCAAAATTCTCTCCTCACCCAACATCCACCAGCCACATGCACCCTCGCCTCACTTCGTAACATGAATGGGCCGTCTGCTCCGAGTCTTTGACACGTTCTATACTTCCCTCCCCCCCCTCATGCCACCACCGTCACGGGCACTGACCGGAACTCAGATTCCAGTTCTTTCATAATCACCAGGCCAATACTTGATGTGGATCGTGGCCGTCGTCGGATCCAAAGATGCGTCGAAAAACGTGATCAGTGCCTATCGATCGATCCATTTGTGGTTTGAAATTTGAATCCTCAGCTTGGCGAGAATGGTGGGGAAGTCTATATCTATAGTATGTCATGTAAGTTCTTCGCATTCGATACTATATACATATGTATGTATGTGTTATCTATATAT
>JBBPUL010001025.1:0-12241 GCA_038094675.1 Spongispora temasekensis
CATGCCACTTTGTGCTCGTGTCGTTTCGTTGAATGGCAGGATACCAAACACTTCCTTGGTCTGCACATAATCTCTTCCATTCACCCACCCACCATATCCGGTATCAGCACTCTGAGCCAATGCATGACGTGTCCATTGCTGAAGAGACGAGATCTTGTTTTTGAGAGATATGTCAAAGTGCCCAGCATAGCGGTGTCCAGTGCGGTTCTGAGTGCCAACCTAAATTGGGCATCGTCAAACAGTCATCAGCAAACATGGGACAGGGCTTCTGCCAGACAGTACACACCTGCATATTGTGGGTGACCACATACTCCAATAACATGTTCACTGCACGGCGGGGTGAGACACTGAATGAGGTGAACCGTCGGATCAGGTTCTGATGAACTCCACCCTCAACATCATTAGTGCCACGGCAGCAGCGGTAAAGGGTGAGGCCATTACTATCCTTCCCAACTGTGAAATACAAAGCAACATCTGGTGGATCAGAATAATATCCCTTACGGACATGCTCAAGTATGTTCTTCATCACATCTCGAGCTTTGCTGTTGAACAAAGGCTCTCCCGGGCCTGTTGTTGCATCCTTGAGTGGCCCATAAGTGGTGAGGACTGATGCAATTCTGCTATACAAAATCTCAGGTGGGGGAACATAGCGTCGAACACGAGTGAGAACCCAATTAGGCTTTGACTGCATCTTGGCATGGTATGTAGTTTGCTGTTTTTCCAGGACTTGCTCCACTGCATGCTTGTCCTCCTGGTCTGTGAGGAAGATGGCAGCACTCAGAGCACGAGCAAAGGGGCGTCGGAGTCCATGATTCATGGAGATGGGGAACTGATGAAACAAATGCCAGATGTCACCAATGACACGAGTCCGAACCTTTGTCAAGCAGTCCACATCAAAATTCTGGATGTCTAGCAGGAGCTGAGTGATGGCTTCCTGAGCACTGTGGTCAGGAGAGGACTGAGAGATGGGTTGCTCCACTGTGGTGATCTCCATCTTTTCTGAATCTGATGAAAACATGTCACTAGAGGGTGAGTCATCAGCACCCATCCTTGCAAGTGGATCTTCCAACAGAGGCAACAATGTTGTGACTTGCATCAGCAAATCACCCTTTTATAGACAAGACTACAGGCTTACAGACCACCACAGGGTGGTACAGAGTAAAATTTGAGTGATAAAATACAAGCAATCAGTATATTATTGCTTTTTAAGCATATTTTAAGTCCTGTACAGAGAGGGACCTTTCTGTGCCTTTGTAACAACTGTAGTTGTCTGTAGCTAGCTGTACAGCCACCTACAGCTCTTTTGTGATTTGCTGATGTGCAAGCCTGCAGAATATGAATCTTGGCAGAAGGAGGAAGAGGATGGAAAGGATGATGGTGGAGAGGTGTGGAGATGATTAGCTTGACAAAGAATGGAGAATGGCACTGGACCAAATTGGAAAAGAGGTGTTGGACAGCCAGACCGAAGCAGAGAGCCTGAGATAAGATATCCTGAAACAAGTACCTCCTTGACAGTCATGACAACCTGAGACTTTGTGACTTTAACACCATTGAACATGGCTGGCTGGTCCAGTGCAACAACCTCTCTGGCAAGCACTTTCCCATCTGGTGCATACATTGCCACTGGAGTGCCCCCTGCTATCAGTGCAGAAACCTCTGAAGGGATATCCATGGTTTTGAGGGTAGAGTAGATGGCCCAGGCTGCATAGGTCTCTAGGGTTGCATGCTTCACATGTGAGGCAGGAAGCTCTGCCTGACTCCATTTTGGACTGATGCAGACTGTGGATACTGTAGGAAGATGTTTTCGGAGAATGATGGAGCTCAATTTTGCAAGTCCAACAGCTCCCAGTGGGATAGCCTCTCGCTCATGAGCCATCTGCCCCACATCAAGAAAGCCTGAGAAGGATGGATGCTGAGAGGTAGAGGTCCAATCAAGGTGCAGCAAGCTAAGGTTGGCAGCAATATCCAACCCCACCTTGTAGTATTTGCTTGACTGAAGGAATATAAGCAGGGCATGAGGAAGGGAGAGGTGTTCATCTGAAGTGAACAGAGATGTCTGAAGCCAATTCTTGTAGTGTTATCATCTGAAAGTCATTTATAGATGTATCTCACCTTTATCAAATACACCACTTTCTGATATGCAATTTGGATCAGTGCCACATGTCCTGTTTTTCCAGTTGTGACATCAATTGACCTCTGGATCCCAAATGCAGCAACAACAGGTGTGGTGGGGGTGTAGTGGCCCATAATGACATTGAAGCGAAGATTGATCTGATGGACAGTGCTAAGCTCAACCACTGACCAGTCACAAGGAAGGACAAGCTCATCAAGAATGCAAAGCTGAGGGACAGCTGTTACATCCTTTGATAAGGATGGAAAGATTGAGAGCAACTTGTCCTTGTCGGAGCGAATGTTGTCAGTGAAGATAACCTTGGGAGGTGAATGTCCAAAGTTTGACAATGAAGGAAGCATTGCACTAAGCACAGGACCCCATCCATCCTGGGACTTGGAGGAAGTGAATGTCATTGAGCGAATTTCACCATATTGATTGACAGTTGTGAACAGTGCATTGAATGCAGAGACCTCCTCAATCTTTCCCAGTCTCTTGATGACCTGCAAGTAGTAAAGTGTAGGTGGAATAAACAAAGAGAATGATGGTAAAAGAAAGAACAATCATACCTTGAAGCTATGGTCCTGCTTGAGGACATCTGCAGGAAGTGAAGCAATGAGCTGCTGGGACTCCTCTGCAGCCTCTTTCACAAGCATATCATAGAACTGTCCAAAGTATGGAGCACTTGAAACAAATCCAGCATAGCCATCACAATCTTTAAAATTGCCAAAGAGCATTGTGACAGTCCAGCAGTTGGAGAGAGAACCACTTATGCTGCGATCAAGGACCATCTCTAAGAACTGTTGTTGGAGGGTATCAAACCGGTGGTAGTGGAAAGACTCAATCATAGCTGTGAATTGTTGAGGACCTATACTAGCCCGGAAGGCTTCACGTAGCAAAGAAGTAAGGCACTCTGTCAGTCCACTGCAGTGGGTGAGATGGAAACAAAACTGATGAGCAATTGGTTTGGGGAGGATGCTAAGTATTGATGGGCTTCAGCTCTGATATGATTTCCAGCAGTTTCCACAAAGGTAGCAGTAGCCAATGATGTAGATGTTTTGATCAATATCAACAACCCAACGGGGACTTTTCATAAATCCATGCCTCTGGAGATAGGCAACAGGACCTGTTGCTGGCTGTCGACCTCTTTCAGAGCAGGATGGATAGGAGATCCAGTCTACGAGCAGATGTGGAAGCCATATGAAAAAAGAGCTTGATGAAATATGCCTGCAGAGAGCTGAAATGTCCTTTGAGCTGCAAGAAAGGGGGTCTCCATCCCCTCATAGAACGTGTTTCGGTCATAGCAAGATGGTAGGCATGAAGGATTTCTGGCCATCTCCTCACTGAGTTGCTCCCACAACCGATGGTATTCACTTATGAGCCACGTTGGCATCATCGATCATGGCAGACCCTTGCCAGCAGATTTGTCCAAAGCTGCAACTGTCTCGTCTGTCTCGTTTGTTTCCTCATCATCACAGAGGGGCAAGAACTCCTCAACCAATTCTTCGTCATCATTCTCCTGGTCCATCATCAGCAACAGGTCTCTGGCAAGCCTTGGGTCAGTAGTGTCCATGTCCAAGCCATACGGATTCAAAGGAAAGGCAGAGGGGGGCTTCGATGGCCTGTAGACATCACGGTCAAAATGGACAGCCTAAGCAGTAGTATCCATGCCCATCGAGGCTGTTTCGCCCTGTTCTTTGTCATCTGGCAGCAGAGGTGGCACTGCCACATGCTTGGCCTGCACAGCACCATCAGACTGTACAGATACTGGGCTGACAACACTCTTTGCATCAGCTACACCCTCTGAAGTCCTGGGATGGGCCTGGTTGATTATGAGTGATGTAGAAACAGTGCATGCCAATCACTGATTAGGCTCCTCTGTTGTGATCTCTGCGTCAGAATGTGGGCGGTGGCTGGGCAGCGAAGCTAAGCAAGGTGTGAGCATCCCAGTATGCTCTGAGGTCGACAGGACAGAGCACTCACCTGAGGACAATGGTGGTTTCACCACACTGAGTTTACCTGAAGCGAAGGTCAGTATGCTCTGACCTAATGCCACGGTCTGCATCTGCACGGCAGGCACTCAATGGGTACAATCTGCCCATCACATATAAGCAGAGTCCCTCGAATAGCAGAGCTCTCGAATGCACCTAGATCTGCCACACCTGCAGCAGGATCAGCAGTGTGGCTTGCATCATCTTGAACCACCACTGGCAGCATGGGCAACAAAGCCCACTTGGACGGCACAGTCAGCACTGCTCCTACAGTGGGAACCAACATGGGCAAACTTGAACACAATGAGGCTTGAGTGGCAGGGGATATGGAGTGATGTATGGGCACGGGCGAAGTGATTCTAGACAGGATTGACTCGGAGTGACACGGAAAAGCTACCAAAGAGGGCTGATGTGCACACCGGGACTCATCGCATGCAGGAGTATGCACCACCATCTTCAGATGTGCAAGCAGACAGGACGCTGGCATTGCGCACCTGCGTTGGCTGGCCATCCTTGCGAGGTTGGCCAACATTCTTGGTACCGGGCTTGTTCTTCGTGCCCCTCGGACACCCGGGTACATGTTTGGCTGGTTCCGGCATTTGTTTGACTCAAGTGGACTGGCTGGTAGCGGCGGCAGTAGGGACGATGCTGGAAGGGGCGAGTCACTCAGTGAGGGTGAGCCAAAAATTAATTACAGACCGGGTGGTCTGCTAGGTTAGGTTTCGAACTCCACTAGGTCCTAACCGCCCCACACCTATAATTTGCCTGCCCTTACTGCTCTTTTCAGCCAACTTGGCCATGTGACATAATTATGTAAGAAAATAGACATATCCTCAGTCAAGCTGTAAACTGCAAACTTCAGGCAATGGCCGGAATCTAGAAAAATGATATTGTTTGACACCCATAGGCATCCTACAATGACTGGTTATAGGTTTGGAATTTTAGGATTTCATAATTCTCGGGATTTCAGTTTATGAGCTCAGTCAGTAGTTTCCATTTGAAATATAAACCAAATAACCACTGTATTGCTCAGAATAAGTAGCCAAACATGATAAACTACTCTGCCTGCCAGTGTGGTATAACAAATGTTCCAGCCCTAATTGCATCTAGATCGTGATTGACATATTGCATAATCAAAATTGTAGCTCCTACTATCTTTGGACCAGTGTTGCAAAATCTGGAGGCCATTTGCAACTGTGGGATGTTCATCATCTAAATAAAATTGTAAAATACATAGGATCATAGAGAAACATGTTGAAAACAATATACAACCAAAAAAGAACCTAGGAACGAGATGTTGAAGTTGCCAGAGAGATGCTGGTGCAGATAGTGAAATCGACAGGGAGTTGCAAAATTTCCCATCTGCATATGAGTGGAGTGTCACAACATGTCACAGTGCTAATTCAATCTCTGATGCTTGTGGCAGACTGTGCTTGCATGAAGAGGTCGTGTCACATCTTGCAGTGGTCATCATCCAAACACTTGTGAACTTGAATTAGGACAATTCCTAACACTAAAAGGTTATAGGCACTATTGGTAGGGATAGGAGGTACTAGATGATGCATATATAGTCAGCTCGGAATTAGGATTGACCAAGAAATTGCCATCAAAGTGTATGGTATGATATGCCATGCTCCTGAGTAGCAGCATGGAGATTAGGAGAATCCAAAGTGTGAAGATGGGAGCAGACATCTTGTATTTTCTTCTCCTGTTTATCACTGAGTTTCCACACTTGTGTTCTGGTGCACAAGTTTGCCATACATTGCTGTTGCTGCCAAAACACACTCTGCTAAGTCTGCTCACCACTGTCACACTTTGTGCACCATGGACTTTGGGAGTTGCATGGTCTCTTAATGTGATCTTATGACCTCAGAAATATGCCAGGCAGCTAGGCAACAATATAAAGTATCCATAGGATTTTTTGTGTATTTTTTTGATGCAATCTGTGTATTGCCCTGATACTTGTAACTGAATACACCTGACCATAAGGTATAAACGAGACACCAGGAGATGAATACTCATCCTTTCATTCCAAAAAAAAATACAAGCAAACTAAACAATCATATCTCATCCTAGATTTTCCAGTTCAGACCAAAATATGTGGTGTTGTGTGAGCTAGACATGGTTTTGCAACTCCCTGTCATTTTGCAACTCTGGTTCAAAGATAGTACTTTGACTCCCAGCCAGCCAGCCAAATCCTACCATAGCCACATTAGTAAAATATATCCCCTTTTACAGAATTCAAATCTATACAGACTTGCATAGCTGTACAGATCAGTATGGACTTATGTAAACTATCAAAAATAAATCACAGATTTAATTTCAAAATCAAATTATTTCAAAAGTCATTACATAATCCTCTATATTAATATAAGAACATAATTTACTAGACTAAACTATATAAAACAAAAACAAACAACTTAAATAATCAGTTATAGATTACATAATAATATATCCACACTTACCATATATGGATATTGTCAAATACAAACAAGCATAATCAATTAAGTAATGGTGGTAAGTAAAGTGTGGTGGTGGTAGAGATGATACAAATCAAGAAGAAAGAGGCTGTGGGAAAAAAAACTCGCAGGTGTGTTGTTTATATACTGTGTTGGTACAAATAAATGAAAATAACCAAATATGGAATGCACACTTGTGCGCTTTTTTGAGAATCAAGTGTGGGAACTTCAACTTACATCAGCATCCACTCTCTTCAAAACTGCTAAGTCAAACTAACCAAGCACAACAAATAATCACCAAACAAAGTCATCTTCAATAAGACTAGTGCACTCCTTTTTGGGACAGTCCTTAGCATAGTGACATTACTTGTTATACTAGAAGCAGGTGGTATTTGCCTGAAAACAAGCCTGAGCAGCAAGAGCAGTATTAGAACTTGCAGATTCACTAGTAAGAATGGACATCATCAAGTTGCTTGTGACTGAGGTGGTGCTCTTCCTCATTGAGCAGATGAGAAATAGCAAGCTCAAGAGTAAGATCATCAGGTTTAACAGCATCAAGAGCAATGACAACAGAATCATAGTTGGAGAAAAGACCAGAAGTGAGAACAATGATTATGAGGAGATCTGGTAGCTTGATTTTGATGTCCTTTATAAGATGTGCTTGTGCCTTCACATCACTGATCCATGATATGATAGTCTAGTCAGAGTGTTTTTCTATATATGAGAACTTGTGCATAACTGCAAGTTGTTTGGAGAGCTCATGCACATGATGGACACTTGCAAGTATGTCCCAGATAACTTTGGGGTCATCTCCATGAATGTGGATGATTTGGCTGTCATCAACATACAGTGCTATCTTGGCAGAAGCTTTGAGTTGATGTAGCATAAATGCTTCAATCTCCATGGTAGAAGTAGTATTTGAAGGTCCAGTCCAAAGACTGGAAAATAAACTGGACTGGACTGGACTTTAACCCAATTGGACCAGACCATTCAGTACTGATTTTTCAGTCTTTACTAGTCTTGGTATTGAGATTTTGTGCATTTTTTTAAGACTGCATGAAGATTAGTTATAACTGATTAAAACCAACTATAAAACTACTTGTCTTCCATATCACTACCAGTTACAGTGAGGTGCAAAACCATTGCAATGCCTAACCCCAAACTGGGGTGCACAGCATCCCATAATCACCCATGGGAATTTCGCTTTGCTTTGGTGGGAACAAATGGAGTACATACCATTGGCTACACCTTTGTCTCCAGGGTCATGTGATTTGGTTCATGCACTCCCAATATATACCCATTTCAAAACAACAATACTATTGCAATAGTTTTGCATCTTTTAATTTACAAGTTTAAATCAAGTGCTATGTGGTCATATCTGACTTGCCCTACATCAGGTACAACAATTGACCTGCATCCACTTTCTCACCCCTAATCACCCCTTGTTTTACATCAACCAGAGTGCAACCCAGTTATGGTGTGTCCATGGATATTGACAGAAAGATGTCCTAGAATCCAATGACTCTGGACACTCACACATATTTCAGATGTTGTTGCAAATGCTTCAAAACCACCATATTCAAACTCTTCTTCTTCATATGAGCATTATGGTAATGTACACTTGATTACTTAATATGATGTCATGGGGCTAGACCCATCACATGACTTGACATCATCCTTTATCTCTTATCTATGACATCACATAATATGATGTCATAAAAGGCTAGATCCATCATATAACATGATGTCATTCATTATCTCCTTATCTATGACATCATAGTCTAGACTGCCTTATGTTACACACATGTAGCTTAGTCACACCTTATGTATTTAATGTAGTAGAACATATATAAAGCAGCCAAGAGTTGAGCTGAGCCCCAGCTTTGACCTCTTGTGTCTTTGACCAAAGTCCTTAGCTTTTATCTCATCCTTTCTCATGTGTGTTGTCGAGGTTGAGGGTCATGTCTAGTAGCTTGTGCTTTGGTCACTTCATTAGGTTGAAGCTGCCCATACCTCTCCCTTGATTTTAATTTGCACATAGTATCTATAGCACCACTTGTTGTCTTTACACATTATTATGATCAGCCCCTCTTCTTTTCACTTTGTCATCTTTGCTGACTGTTACGATCGGCCCCTTTTCTTTTCTTTCTTCGCTACCTTTACCTTGTATTACTTAAACACACACAGCCTTTCTCTTTAGTCAGCGTTCACGGCTGTGCGTTTCCTTATCTCTTATCCCTGACTCATGCATTCCACGATTTTCCATGTAATTCTATCACACGCAGCCTTCTGACTCGTTTCACATTGCATGTGACTCATTCCTCCTTATCTCCAGTCATCGTATTTGGGTTTCTCTCTTCTGGAGCCATAGCACTGCTTGGTCTGTGCGTAGGACTCTCTACATATAAATAGGGTGTAGCACAAGCCATGTACTCCAGCTTGAGCCTACTCGAGATAGCAATCTATTGCGTCTTTGACCCTCTCGCTCCCCTCCGCTCTCCCTTCGAACCACTTGGCCTCGCAGCGTCTTCGCTCGAGGATACTCTGATCTCATCTTCAACGTCGCTACATACTCGCCAAGGCGGAGTAGTGACCAGTCTCTACACATTGTGTGTAGGACCTACGCCCCTCGTTTTCGTCTCGCAGCTTTAGGTTGCGCATCGAGTCTACGACTGACGCTACCCGCGTCTGTCGTAACACTGACTATATGTTGTATTACCAAAATGGCTATGCTGCATCTCTTATCTTGCATTTCATGTATTCTTAGAACCACTGCCTTTCTAACTCATTTCACAACAGTGCCTCACTTCCCCATTTCACTTCCTTCTTTGATGTCACAGCCTCATACATAGCATGGTCCATGCATGGGACTCTTACATGTAAATAGTGCATAGTTTACTCAATATACTCCAGCTTAAGCCTACTTGAGAATAGCAATCTTTTGTGCTTGATCCTCTCACCCACCCTTAGCCCCTTCACTCTCCTGCTTGACCACTTGACCTTGCAGCATCTTCACTCAGGAATACTCTGTCATCATTGTCAATACATACTTGCCTAGGTGGAGTGCATGACAAGTCTCTGTGCATCACACTCAGGACTCCTTCTTAGCTCTTTGTCCTCATCCTTCAGCACGTTAGGTTGCACATCAAGTCTACAGCTGATGCTACCCATGCCTGTCATAACACACATGTTAGAAAGCTGATCCACAGGCATTAAGTGGCTATTACCCTATTTGAAGTATGGTTGCCCCATAATAGCTTGGAGAAAAACACTCCAACATCAAATGTTTTGTTTATGGTGGTCCACTGTAGTTTGAGTTCACTTTGACAAGGCATAGACTCTATTCGAGGAGACATGCTCATTTGCTGAAAAATAAGGATCAATCCCTTGGTGCATAGTGGGTCAGCACAACAGTACTATCTGTGCAAAGTAGCAGAATCATAGACTCTTCTAAAAGATCTACAGTCTTAGCATACTAAAACATCAGCTGTAGCCAGGCAGTCCCTAGTTTCTCTATTTTATTCTTGACCCCTCTGGTGCCTCAAGATCTACTCTTATAAGGTAGAACCCCTGTCATAGCCCTGCTACAATTTTCCAACGAAAGGTATTTCCACCAATCAAGAGACAGGAATTCTGTGGAGCCCTCTTAATGGTAGTGGCAAGTGGTATCCTTTATTTAGAAATTTTATGTGCACCATCAGACACCAGTACCTTGCCATCTGAACAATATCTTCCAAACCTAAGTGGAACTAGATAGAAAACACCAGTTTTTAACTAGAAGCTGCCAATATTCCCTTATTCCTCCTTGAAGAATTTTTTGAGGCTTGCAAAGCCACTCCCCCCTTCATCAATCTCTACTCTGCCTTCATTTCCTTTTCTATTTACCCAATAAAACAAGATGCTGGGTCTTACCAGCAAGATTGATGATCTCACAGACCAATTTGCATCTCTGGGGCTAGAGTTTGACAAGAAAGTCAACTCTGGGAGATGCCAGAATGTGTGACAGCAACAAGGCAACCTTCTGCTTATGGTGGGTCAAGATGAAACTTTATCTCAAGGTCAAAGGGTGTGACCGAAGAGAAGAGTTATATGCTATTCTGTGCCATATGATCAGCAATGCTGCCCAGTTTGCAGTCCAGATGCTGGAGAAACATGCAGATGAGGATGATGTTGATAATTGGCCTAATATGGAGAACTTAGAAAAGGCCATATAAGAATATTTTATAATAGACTCATTGGAGTGAGTCTTACAAAAAGCTGCATAATTTAAAGCAAGGTGGCAATTTTCACACCTTTGTAAGGGAGTTCATGAGTCTATATATGAACACAATGTGTGGTGGTGGAGAAGTGGTCCACATCCTCAAAAGGGCCATCAATTATAAAATTCACATGGAGCATGAGCTCCATGCCACTGACAAACTAGCAGTAGATGATATTCAAGCACACATCAAGGCATACACAGCCATTAATAAAAAAAATACAAAAACATTGCCTTGACTCATCCCATGTCAGAAATAACAATCAGCCTGCACCTGCTTTCTTACTCCCTGACCACACCTTGCTTCACACCAACCAGCACTTAGCCTTGATATGGTGTGCCTATGGATGTCGATAGAAAGACAGTCCAAAACTCAAGGGCTCTAGATATATGCACATATTATGGATGCCAACAAAAAGGCCACACATTTGGGCAATGTGTCCAACAAACCCCTCTCATCACCCTCCCTCAAAACCATGCTCTGTACAAGGCTAGTGCATCATTCGTAGCATAGCCCCAAGGTCCAATAAAGACCTTGCCCCCCCAAAGTTTGTTTACCCATATGCAGCCTCAAGCAGCTGCACAATTATTCACTCACCATCAAGCTTAAATGATGAATAAAGCCAGGGCCTACTAGTGTGATAGAATTGCTGCTGAAAATAAGGTGAAGGTGGGTTTTTGATGTCAACCACTGATATAAGGGTGTTAGCAGTCTCAGATAATGTTTCTTTATGTACTTCAGTTCCTGTTTCTTCTACAAAAATCTAAATAAACCTAAAAATAGTGTTTTGGACTATGTACCTGTTTCGGAATTTTTTGATTTAAATCACATTGTAGAAGAAGACAACTGGGAAGAATTGGAACCAGTTGTTAATAATTTATTGATACATTCATCTTATGACTATTCCATATTTAATTTGCATAAACTTGCAAAAATGGCTGAAGATGAAATATACCAGCCTAAGTCATTTCCTGCACATGAGCTGTCATCTCAATGTGGTAGCCTACCAGATGACTATTCTGCCATGAAGTCTCAATTGAGCTTGGCCCCAGAAGAAAATCATTGGGTACTTAATTTCACAGAAATAAAAGAAAAAATAAATTATAAAATTCCTCAGTACATTCAAATGATGCCATATAAGACATGTTGTTACGATCGGCCCCTTTTCTTTTCTTTCTTCGCTATCTTTTACCTTGTATTACTTAAAACACACACAGCCCTTCCCTTTAGTCAGCATCTACGGCTGTGTGTTCCCTTATCTCTTATCTGTGACTCATGCATTCCACGATGTTCTATGTAGTTCTATCACACACAGCCTTCTGACTCGTTTCACGCTGTATGTGACTCATTTTCCTTATCTCCAGTTACCCAGTTTGGTTTCCCCTCTTGTCGAGCTACCGCACTGCTTGGTCCGTGCACAGA
>JBBPUL010001026.1:0-12233 GCA_038094675.1 Spongispora temasekensis
CACAGCATGTAAATTGTTAGTTAGATGTAGTAGTATTTTTAATATTATATATTTGATTGAAATCTAAATGTGTGAATTGTGTGAATTTCTAGAGTATATTAGAATTCCCTAGAATTTCACATATTTTTATAGGCTCTTACAGAATTCCACAGAGCCACAAACCTCTACAGACTTCCACAGGCTGGTCTACTTTCCCACAGATCCCCACAGATTTCCACAGACTTCCCCAGAGCCACAGAGCCCCTATCTCCACAGAACCACAGAACCCCCCAGAGATTGGCTGTCTGTACAGAACTCCACAGAGCTGTCCAGAGACTAGGGTATCTGTCCAGACCTGTCCAGACTGGACTTGGCTGGGGATTCTAGGAGTCTGTCCAGAACTGTCCAGTACTGTCCAGAACAAAGTGATTTGCTGATGCAGCCGAACGGTGAGTCAGTCCTTTTAGACTCAAACATCTCATATCAAAAAATCAAAAGATAGTGTTCGAGGCAATCATAACCGTGCATTGGGCTTGCGCGAACTTTCATCAGTTGAATCATTTAATTTGTCCCACTTGACTGATCCCTCTGATGTCGAAGAGGACCCCGAATTGAACATTACAGGTGATTTCGGCAATATATCAGTTGCTCAGGCCCCTTCAACAGATGAACTGGAAGAATTTCTCAGACAACCAAATGAGTTGGTTAAAGATCCCCTGAAATGGTGGAGTGAGAACAAAACCAAATTCCCTAATCTTCACCGTATGGCTTTGGATTACCTGAGCGTACCTGGTCAACATTATTGTTTTCTCCTCATGTGTGATATACTGACATTCTGGTAGCAACATCAACTGCAGTCGAATGCATCTTTTCACAAGGTCAACAGATACTACACTTCACATGAAATCGGTTGTCTGGTCACTCAATCCGGGAGTTCCTATGCCTTGGGTCATGGAGCCACCATGACTTGATCACCTTGGATGACATTGTAGTTGCCATCTGGTCGAGGAAAAGAAAGCGAGATGGTTCAGAGTCTGTTTTGGCATAATGTAGTATATATTAATAGGTCTCTCAACTCTGTAATGCTATACCCGGCGTGGGTTTATGTGACACCACAGCGGGTTGGGTTAATAACCACAGGTTGTATGGGTGGGTGTGTACCCGTACCCTCCGAGGGTATGGTGTTGGTGGTGTAAAGATCCTATAACAGCCAGGAGGAACTAGGAGACTAAGTTCTCTAGTCCTGGCCGTCAGGAGAGAGTGTGGGCATGATGTGTTCGCCCCAAAGAGATTCTGGGCAGAGGCATCCAGAAATGGAGTGTCCGAGATGACTACAGATGGTCCCGAGGTCCGACTGAGATGATGCGGCTGAAGCCAAGGCTCTAGATGGGGGGCTGGGACGTGCGCCCAAGGTTGAGAGAGGAGCGGCCGGGATGTGCGGCCGAGCTTGACTGGTTAGCAATAAGGGGAAAGCGAATCCAAGCATTCCCAAGGTGGACGAAGAAGGGCGGTAGTGGAGAAGATGGGTGGCGGTGAAAATAGCAGACGTTGGCAGTAGCGGCGGCGGTTGCGGTAGATAAAACGGTCGGTAGTTGTTCCAAACGGTCGGTGATGAATGTGAGCTAAAGGAAGCTGATTTCTACTTCTGAAGGACAAATCTTTATAGTCCCGGGCATTCCTGAGACTGTGAGACGTAGCGCGCGTATTAAGGAACTATGTAGAGTGACATGCAATGGGAAATATTACATAATGGCCGAGAGAAAAAAAGGGGCATTATGAGGGGGCCGATGGAATGGGCACGTGATGTACGGAAATGGACCGACCGCTATAGCGAGGTGCCAAGGAAGGGAGGCTGAGTTCACAGAGCGATAGCAGGCTCCTGGAAAGTGTGAAAAACACCTGATGTAACCGTAGAGGCATACTGCGCTCTACATCCGCAGGGGACTTACTTCTGACTGTCCTCAGTCAGGTCCACCGGCTTAGTCAGCACAATGCGGAGTTCGGATTTCGTGGTGCTCAGTTGTGGTGTCGAAGCCACATGTCAGTTACTCTCCTTCTTTCACTTCAACTCCCAACATCTCTCCCCAGCTGACGATGCCCCAATTCCAATCCCGGCTCAACAAGCAGTGCACGCTCAATGACGTGGGCCTCCTCCACCGACAGTAGGTGTGCAAGTGGTTCAAGTTGGCCATGGAACACATCGAAGCCGTCACCAACTCGATGCCCGATGACAGGGAAGGTCTCGAGGAGGAGCAGGAGATGTGGGTAGGCGAGTTCGGTGACGCGATGGTGCATGGCATGTCGGGTCGATGCGATTGCTAACGGCTTGGTAGGACCAATGGGACACAGCGCAAGTCGAGGCTGAGGCTCTCGGGCTCGACACCGAGTTCGAGGCTAACACCAAGGTTGCAGTTGTCGATGCAGAGCGCATCCAGGCCGAGTGGCTGGAGCGCGTGAGGCAGAAGGAGGCAGCATCCAGGGCTGCAGAAGAGGTGTGAGGGCCAGCCCCCATGCAGGGGACTGCGATGGACATGGAGGAGGTCCAGGCCGTGGTGACCAAGGTCAGCAAGACCTCGGAGGTTCACTCCTCCATGGTCGAGGTTAGCGAGGCCATGGATAGTTGCTCAGTCACTTCGTCGAGCCGAAAGGTACATCGGGAGGGTTCTGAGCATGGGCGAGTACTGATGGATAGCAGTGAGGGCACGAGGATGACGATGACGACGAGGTCATGTCAGCCGTCACGCCGAAGAAGCGGACGACTGCCAGCAAGTCCGACACCAATCATCTGGGCCCGTGCATGAAGTGAGTCAAGGTCGGTGAAGCCGGGTCCTGCGCGAAGGGTACTGGTGCCGCATGCATGCGGTGCCAGTCCCACAAGATTCGCTGCAGCTGGTCAACCGATTGCGCGACCCTGAAGAGGCAGAGGCCGAGGACGATGCCCACAGCACTTCTGGCTGCCAGTCACGTGGCGGTGGTGATCGTGTGAAAACCAGGTAAGTCCCTCGGTTCGAGGCTTGCTACCAGCTGACCGTTCAGCAGGTGCTCCGCCGATCTGTGCGACCGCTAAAGCTCCCCGAAAGCGGGCCGAGTCGCCGGTTGTGGTCAGCAATGAGGACGAGGGCAATGAAGAGACCCTGGTGAAGGGCAAGGACAAGGGCAAGGCGAAAGAGGTTCCGCCCCCGAGCTGAACGACCGTCAAGCCCTCGGTCGACAAGGCCCAGAAACAGCTCGTATGCCGCCTCAACATGGCATACGCGAAAATATACCAAGTCTGAGGCAGCCTCAAGGCGCTGGAGGTGGAGCTGGAGGAGGTGATGGACGAGTCGGCCGAGATCATCAGTGAGCTCCAGGGCCTCGACCTGTAGTCGCAAATGTAACGTCCATAGAGTGTAATGTAAATGTGCAATTCTGAAAAGGAGAGGAAAGAAATAAGAGAAGTAAAAGAAAAAAAACAACCTTGTGCGGGGTACCGCCCAACTTGTCTTCCTCGGTCGGCTTGCAACGTCTATTCCTGCCGACGGTTTCTCTGATTTTTCGGTATTGTTCGGTCTTAGTTTTATGAGAGGGGAAAGGCAACGTGTGCAGTCTCGGACACGTTAGAAGCAAAGGTGGCCCGAAGGCTCAGCATACATGAGACCTGAGATGAAAATAGAAAGAAGAATTGTGTGGCTGTTTTTTTTTTTTTTTTTTTTTCAGCGATGTATAGTATGATGAGGAGGGTTGTGTCTGTCTGTTTTAGTTCATTTTTTTACTTTTTGGATGCGAGTGAGATGAGAGATTGCCGGTCAAAGCCCGGAGTTAAACAAAGTAAAAGAAAACTCAGTAGGTAGTGAGGGAGTCTAGGGGTGCTCGAAAGCATCCGAATCGTCCTCAGCAGGCTCTTCTATGTCTTCTCCTGCCATTCTATCTAAATCGTCATCGTCTAAACCTATAAGGTTAGTCACAGTAATGGTAGAGTGCATTCGGGGATAGTAAGGAATGAGGCGAAATGCCGCATATCACAGCTTTGAGACTGCCCCGTCCAACTCGGCCAAAAGGTAGGATCCTCCAGTTGTCCTGTGAAGGACGACCATCGGCCCGAGATACCTCGGCTTCATCTTTCAGTTTAGCTCCTTCTCTATGTGCGTGTTTCACACAAGGACGAGGCTTCCTGTGCAAAAGTCGAAGTTCTTGATCCAATTTTTAAACGTGGCTTCGAAGTGTTTGATAGAATCGAACCGAGCCTTTCGAACTCGGTCTGCAATGGCTGCAAGGTCGTCGGGCCTCTTCTGCAGCTGCCGAGCATGCCATGCGACAAGGCCAGTTGGTGATAGGGGGTCAGCATCTAAAGGGGGAACGAGAAACGTTGCCTCAGTGAGATCAAATGGGAAGAGGGGCTCGACGCCGTGAACCATGAAATAGGGCGAAAGCCTGGTCGACCGAAGCACGGTAACACGCTCGGCCCAAAATACCAAGTGCGTGGCAGTATGCCAGTGCGACTCCCCCCCCTCGGAGGTTTTAATGATGGCCTTCCGGACATCGTAATGACGCTGTTTGACCACCCCATTTACTTGGGAGTTATAGGAGGAGATGCGGATGTGCCGAATGTGGTAGCAGTCCACAAGGACATCTAGAGCGAGAAGAAAGGCAGGGCCGTTGTCAGTAACAATTTCTGAGACGGGGCCCCAACAGCAGAGGATATCTTCGAAAATAAAAGAAGCGAGCACGGTAGCATTCTCGGACCGCAACATACGCCACTCTGGGTAGGCGGTCAAGGTGTACCGAGCTTGGACGATGTATCGGTAGCCACCCGAACAGGGCATCAACATCGTGTTCAAGTAGGCCTTGTGAAAGAGACCACCGATGATCGGTACGGTGGGGGGAATATAGAATCGATTGTTCTGCTGAATCTGGCACTCATGGCAGGTGCGCACAAACCATTTGACATCATTGACTAACATCGGCCACCAGAAGCACAGGAGCAAGTGCATCTGAACCGTGAAGACACCCTTGTGCCAGAGATCATCGTGAGCCTCTCTAATCAGTCCGTAATGACAGCGCTCGGGCATGACTAGCTGATGGCGGCCATGTGGTTCCCGATGCCAAAGGGAGCCATGGAGGAGAAAGAATTTCATCACCGAATTGACGAAGGTGTGGAACTCTGCATCGGAAAGGTCAGCGGGGTGCTCGCAGGACTCGAGAAAGTCATGAATCTGCTAAATCCAGGCTTCCCGAGCTACAGCCTTAGTCGAACGCGGTATTCTAGGCGAGTCCAGCGGGGCATCTGGCTCGGTAGAAGATGAAGTAAAAATGGAATAGTAAGGCAGGCGTAAAGAAAGAGGTGCAGGGTCCTTGGTAAGGGTCAGTCTATAAATTGAAATGCCAGGGCCCAAACACGAAGAAGGCTCGGCGTGTACCACAGAGCCCCGAGGAGCGGCTCGGTTGTTAAGCAATGTGATCGCAAATGAGTATGAGTCATCCAGCCATTCCTCGACGTCGTCTTCATCAGGTGGATCATCATCAGATGTAGGGCGCTGAGAGAGGCCATCAGGCCCGGCATGCTTCTCAGCAGATATATGCCGAAGCTCGAAATGGAATAATAAAATGCCTGCGATCTAGCGGTTGATGGTCACATTCAGCTGTAAGTCAGGATTGTTGATCATCCCTTTGACGTACTTGGCGTCCATCTCGATGACGAGGTTAGGAACACTGAAAATAAAAATGCGAACCGCCTGAAGGGTGCGAAAAAGACCATAGAGTTCGAGTTTAGCCTGCGAATAACGGCTTTCGACAGTCATGAGGGAAATAGAACCGAAACGATTGGGATAGCATTTGCCATCGTCACCTTCCTGTGAGAGGATAAACCCGACTGTGATGACTGAGGTGTCTACAGTGAGGATAACTTCTCGGCCCAACTCGTAGTCTAAGCGACGGAGCGCAGGGGACTTGATGATCTCATCCTTGAGATGAGTCATTGCTTCATGTTGCGCGTTACCCCATTCGAAGAGGACACCTTTTCGGGTTAAATTGACGAGTGGCCGAGCGATGGCCGTGAAGTCTCAGATGAAGATACGTACAACGCCGCAGGTGCCGAGGAACCCGCGAACCTGCATCAAGGTCTCGCACTCATGCCAGTCCCTAATCTTCTGAACTTTCACCTCATGTGGCACTCGGCCTTCGAAAGTGCACTTGTGCCCGACAATCGTCACGTCCGTGGCGGCAAGCATGAACTTCTTCGCAGAGACAGTGACGTTGACATTCTGGAGGCGTTGCAGAATCCTGTGGACAATGATTAGGTGGTTCCAAATGAATTTTCGGATGCTCAGGTTCTCCTATATGGTCTCATAATTACCATCCGAGCGTTGGTAGTGGGTGGTTTCGGATTTGATTGGTAGGTCGTCGATGAAAGGCATTGTATGGTGGGGGATTTCATCCTGTAAAATGAAGGCCATATCGGCTTGATAAACCTGAACGGTGTTAGTGTGTCCCATCGGAAGAGTGGTGAGACGGTGGGGACCGAAGGGACTATTGAACGTAGTCATGTCCCAAGACTCAGTGTGGAGCAGGCGCTGATCGTAACCAGTGAATAGGTCCATCATCCCATACACCGCATAGCCGGCAAATGACTTGGCGAGGTGCTCAATGAAGGGCAGAACCAAGGAGTTGCGGACAGTGACTGCATTGAGAGGTTGGAGGTCATGTACGAGGCAGAGCGTCTTGCCATCTTGCTTGAGCATGCAGAACCACCGAGATCAGTAAGCGGCGATGGATGGTTCATACACTCCCAAGGCAATTCGGTCTTTGATGATTTGGATCGCTTGATCCCAGGACGACGGGGGAATTGGGATATTGTGCAGTACCCAAGGCATATGGGGTACTGTCGGTATCTTGACAGGTGGGAAGTAGCATTCATCTAGGTGACCACGCTCAGCCGGTACCCAAGCAAAAGCTGTCTCGTGGTTGCGAACAACCCACTGGACGAGTTTCAGCTCCTCGGGCCACAACCACTTCGTGGGATCGAGGTCGAGCGCATCAGCACATTCCTGTGTGTAACGGTCCCCAGGCACAAAGGCCGGGGGGTTAGTCAGCAAGGGTATAAGACCAAAAAGGGGCTCGGCAGGCAGGCGTCGAATCGGTCGGTATTCCTCACTAAGAGGACCGATGACGGGCCAAACCTTCTTTGCCACTGGTTTGTAAGCCAGCATGTGCAAAACAGAGTCAAAAGAATAAGTCTCGGAAAGTGTGAGAATGTGGGGAGGCGAAAGAGAAGACTGCATAGAAGAAAGAAATGAGTATGGAGTCAGAGGGTCTGATGAAATATGGTCCATTCTAAATTCAGCAGCCCGAACAGGAGAAGGAGAGCAAGAGTGGATGAATGTGAATGATGACAGATGTGACACTCCCCGACCTCTCGGTGGATCATCGATGTCTAAAAATCCAACTTGGGTGCGTGGGTATGGCTTTCGCATGCCAGCCCATTTCGGCACTGAGGGCACCCATTAGTCCAGGGGCGGGTCGGCAGTTTATACATTTTCCCATTGTTCGGGTTGGTGAGGGTGATGGTTGCGCTGCCATCTGGGGTCTCGTCGGTAGTGGCGCTGAGGAGACTCGTGAATGGCTGGCCGAGTAACATATCGAAGTGGGCTTGTTGCACCACTTGAACCTGCAGGCAAACCTCACCAGCACCGAGGTCTAGGCGAAGGTTCTTGACTATGCCGAGGGTAGTGTTGGTGCTAGTGTTAGCATTTGACATGGTTATTATATGATCCGAGCAGACAGGTAGACCGAGTGTCTCCCAAATCCACTTCGGCATGGCGACGATCTCGGATCCCAAGTCGAGAACTGCTTGGAGGGTCCTTTCGGAACTGACCACTCGTACGTCGATGGATCGAAGGGGGAGGCTATGATGAGCTACAATGAGCCCGTCGTTGTTGGTGTTGAGCTTATTGCCCCACTTGCGCTGAATGGCCTCAGGGTCATGGCCCAAGAGCTCATTCACCTGGACTGTGTGCATCGCGAGCAGGACGCACTTCGAGGTGGTCAAATCTTTGAGCTGTCGGCGAACATCGGCAGCGACTGACAAGAGGTCCTTGAATGGTACCGAGACCGACATGTCGAGTACTTAGTCCAACACGCGCTTGGGCGCAGCGTCGTCTTCGAGGGAAAAGGAATATCTAAATTGCCCAATAGGGGCAGCAGGGGCAGAAGCATTAGCTCTGGTAGATGAAGGGGGAACATTACGGGATGCGAGGTTGAATGGTGTGACAGGCAGGGGTCACGAGGGAACAGACGATGAGGCAGGTTTAGAAGGCCCAGATGCAGTGCGCGAGGCCTTGACTGCGGGTGAGATGATTTCGTCAGCAACCGAGGCTGCCCGAGGTGCGGGGTGAGTGGGCCTTCGAATGGGTATTTCTACACCGTTGAAGCGAACTCGCTTCCCCTTATCCTATTTGTTATGCTGAAAATTGGCCCATGCTTGGGCAATATACACCTGAAACTCGGGGTCAGTGAGGACGGGGTCCGACTCGTTACTAGGCTCGGTGTTGAGTTCAGTTAGAAATACTGACAGCTCGATGTCTAAAACCACGTCAGTATCGGGGAACGAAAGCAAGAGGATTCCCGTCGTGATGGAAGACAAAGGTGTAGGAGCGGGGGTCAGTATGACCAGTCGGTCTAAGCAGTCATGCAGGCATCTGGTACCCGGGATTCTGGGAATGCGTTTGCCATCGGGCATGCACAAGCAGCCATCGGTCCTGCATGCTGCCCATCCAGAAGTGACATAACTGTCAACGTAGGGGCAAGATCATCCCATGAAGTGGCTAGGGTCTGCGCAGAATGTACAGCTTCAGGGTGCACTTTGCTAGAACTGTGTGTACTCCTGCTTGACGACAGGAGGGGCGAAGCTAGGAATAGGGGCTGCCGGACATGGGGCCATACTGGCAGGGGCAACCAAGGGGTGTGCGAAGGAAGGTGCTGGAGGTACCAAAGAACCCCATGTGGAGCCTTGCCCGGCCGTGATTGCTGAGGCTGCGGCAGATGGGAACTGCGAGGTGGCTGCGCCAGCGAGTAAAAACTCGGCAGCTTTGATGGTGTCATCCATGGGGTATGGTTTGTGGGGATGGTGGTTCTGCTTAGTAAACATGAGGCGGTTCTGAACCTGCACTTCTAGGTCGGCAGAAAGGCCAAGCATAAAAATAGTGTTGCGGTTGAGCTTGGCAAGCTTTTCTCCATCGATCAGCATCTTAGTAATCTTTCTGAACTTATGACTGTAATCGCCGAACTCTTCCAGGGTCCGCATACTGCTTTCTCGGGATCCCTGAACAAGTATCTGTAAGTCTGCGAACGTATAACGGTTGGCTTCGCAGCCAGGGTATAACTTTTTTATGGCGGCCACAAATGCTGCCCAAACTGCAGGGACAGCAGACGCTTCCGGGAGCTGCTCCCATCCATCTGACTTGTCGTAGTTGGCATAACGGATAGCAGCACAGATTCTCTAAGCCTCGGTAAGCTGCGAAGCATCGGCAAGCTGCTCGACATCCTCGAGGAAGCGCAGCAAGAGTGCAGCCTTGCCCGAGAACTTCGGGGCATTGTTCGTGCCTCGGAGGGGCATCTGGGGGGCTTGATGGGCCATTAGTAGATTCGGTCTCGGCGGTAGTGCAGGAAGGGGGTTCGGTAGAGGGACAAGAGGCCCGGGGGGTGCTGCGATGTGTTGAGCCAGGGTACTGGTCCGGTTCGGAGTGAGGCTAGGCAGTATCGGCGAGTTTCGGTAGGAGATGTGCGAGGTGTTGAGTAGATAGGAAAGTGATGGGGAGGATGAGGAGTAGGAGATAGGCGGTAAAGGTGATGATGACAGGGTCCGGTCCCAGAGAGGAGACAAAAATGGGGAGTTTTCTGCCACCCCCTGCCGAGTGGGAGGCGTGGATTCTATAAACGCTCCAGGCACCTGTTCACTAAAGCTCCAGGGACCGGCTAAATTTTCCTATAGGAATAAGGGGTCGACAGGTGAAATATCGTCGCTGTCGGAAGGCGTCTGTGGCTGTGTGGTTCCTGGAAAATCGGGGTGGTTTTCATCTGCTGTGGGTGGGTTTTCGGCTGATGTGGGTGATGTTTGGTCGCTTTCATCTTCTGTGGGTGGGTTTTCGGCTGATGTGGGTGATGTTCGGTCACTTTCATCTGCTGTGGGTGGGTTTTCGGCTGCTGTGGGTGATGTTCAGTTGCTTTCGGCTGCTGTAGGTGGGTTTTCGGCTGCTGTGGATGACGTTCAGTCGCTGTCGAATAGTTGGATAGGGTCTAGGGTAGAGAGTTCAGGGAGGTCGGATCAGTTGTGATGTGCGTCTGGAGAGGAGACCGGCTGTAAAATTAGTGAGTCTTCACCGATTTGTAAACAGCGAAAATGCTCAAGGAAATTTTCCAGCTCGAGTCTTCTAGGAGTCGGTCGGAGGCGTCGTCTAGAGTCTCTAGCAGAATCCCTCGTGGTGGGCTCCAGTTGTAAAGATCCTAAAATGGCTGGGAGGAACTAGGAGACTAAGTTCTCTAGTCTTGGCCATCAGGAGAGAGTGTGGGCATGATGTGTTCACCCCAAAGAGATTCTGGGCAGAGGCGTCCAGAAACAGAGCATCCGAGATGACTACAGATGGTCCCGAGGTCCAACTGAGGTGACACAGCTGAAGCCGAGGCTCTAGATGGGGGGGCTGGGATGTGCACCTGAGGTTGAGAGAGGAGTGGCTGGGACGTGCGGCCAAGCTTGACTGGTTAGCGATAAGGGGAAAGCGAATCCAAGCGTTCCCAAGGTGGACGAAGAAGGGCGGTAGTGGAGAAGATGGGCGGTGGTGAAAATAGCGGATGTTGGTGGTAGCGGCAGTGGTTGCAGTAGATAAAACGGTCGGTAGTCATTTCAAACGGTCGGTGATGAATATGAGCTAAAGGAAGCTGATTTCTACTTCTGAAGGACAAATCTTTATAGTCCCGGGCATTCCCGAGACTGCGAGACATAGTGTGCATATTAAGGAACTATGTAGAGTGATATACGATGGGAAATATTACATAATGGCCGAGAGAAAAAAAGGGGCATTATGAGGGGACCGATGGAATGGGCACGTGATGTACGGAAATGGACCGACCACTATAGCGAGGTGCCGAGGGTTCGGCCGTGCGCTCCGTGAGCTCAGCATTGTGCAAAAACATTCGGAGAGTGACGAGGAAGGGAGGCTGAGTTCGCAGAGCGATAGCGGGCTTCTGGAAAGTGTGAAAAACACCCGATGTAACTGTAGAGGCATACCGCACTCTACAGCGGGTACAGGTACGGTGTTGACTGCCCAACCCACGGTGTTACCCATGTGCAACCCTACATAAAACAAGCAATGCTGCTTCATCCACAACAATTTTCTTTGGCCTTAGTAAGTGCAGTTCATTTCATAGGGATATTCTTGCTCTATGAATACCCTCATCACGATTTGTTAACCCTGACATCCTCAGCCTCGAGTGGAAGTATGCTGAGATGAGGTGGGTGTGTTTCCGGGTCAAGTTGGTTATGGCAACTAGTGCGTGGTGGATAGTTCCGAGTGGCTGTACTACAATTCAGACACTGCCTAACTTTATTTTGCCTCACTTTCAGCGACGGCTGCACATTTGGCTAGTAAAACTTCAGGATATGAATCTGCCCAAAGATGAAACTATGAGGGATATGGTACAAAGCAATCCCTTTACAGCAGGTTTCATATTGCTAGGCCCAAGCACGAAAATTACACACATAGGCTGAGTCGGAATTCGAACCTCTAGAATTTGGTAAGCATGACATAATCTCCACTACTCCGAGTCAACGATGCATATACACATCTCCAAAGCAGAGAAGGAGATAGCCCTTCAAATGTCGCTGCAGTCTGGTCTCGATGACACACAAAGAATTCATCCCAGGACCATGAGGGGTCTCCACAATGCTTTCAGGAAACAGGTGAGATCATGAAGAAACCACTCAGTTAGAATTAGTTGGCCATGCATTCGCTACAGCCTGGGATTATGAAAATGGTTAGTAGGCCTCCAGTCTGGGCCAGTTCCTATTGCTAACATGCCTTTGTAAGGACGTGTTAGCTGGGTACATCAGCAAAACACTGATTTTCATACAGAGGTACAGACTAGTACAGACTGGTATAGAGGTACAGACTTGTATAGATTAGTGGAGACTTATAGTCTACTAGTATATTATAATCAAATACAACCAAGCACAACCAAATACACTAACCAGGCTATAACCAAACATAACCAAATATACTAATCAA
>JBBPUL010001028.1:0-12217 GCA_038094675.1 Spongispora temasekensis
ACCAGCAAGCACTCCTTTCAACGTCCCATCCCAAACCAGCTCAATGTACATCCGCTTCTCTTCAATTACTTCTACCATTGTCTTCCTTGCTATGTTGGTGGCTGGGGCACAAGCAAATTATCCAACCAAGGAGCAAATCAGCGACTGCCAAAGCACGGGTGGTGTAGCTAGCTGTTGCACAAACCCAGGCGTGAGATTCTTCTATGCATCTAGTTCTTCTCTGGCTGACAGTGAACATCGATAAAGAGTCCCAAAACCTGTGTAAAGCTTGGAGCTTCATGCGACGATAAAGCTGCCTGTTGCCATACTGTTGTGAGTCCGCCTCATGTGTTCTTCCATTCAATGATGACTGCTGACTACTCTACTTTTTTGTCTCCCTCGTCGTTGCAGAAGCGTACCATTTGCAGAGACTTTTAGGCATTTTGTCAATGTTTGGGACAAATGATTCGGTCGAAGCACAGAATCGTTGTGTCCAAGTTTGTTTAACAGTCGCGAAAGTTATCATCATATCTCCTTGTATGTAACTTCCATAGCACACTTGGTTTTCGAATCAAGATTGCCATGTCTTAGTGTTTTAGCTGCAGAATGTGATATCAAATTATTTATACACTGCAGGGACGAACCGAGGAATCGGATGAATTCCACGGTAAGATGTAGGCAGTCCACAAGCAGGAAGCCGCCCAGGCCGATTCGAAGTTAATATTTCTGAGTCGCTCCTCAAGCCCCTACTACCTCATCGCGCATGCCATCGTGGAGTTGAGAGCAGACTGTCATGAAACATGGCTTCAATTCCAGAAACTCAAGCAAGATATACTCTGGTTTGTACATACATACGTTGTATCGTCCAAGCACTTCTAAAATATGGCGGGAAATATTCTTTTTTTTTGGTGTGGTTGTAATTTTTTTCCCGCAACCACGACATTTTTGTTATCCGCCGTGTTTTTTTTTTTTTTGTTGCGATGCAATTTTCTTTTGTCGCTCTTTTTTTTCCTGCTACTAGCCCCAGGCTGACGTACACGGCCGTTTTTTTGAGGGGTCAAATTGACCCTTAGCGAGGTCGAGATCAAAGAAGGGGTTAACTGTCGTTCATTTCGAGCAATGCCATATTTGTATATAAAGCCGTGTTAGCATGACCCGTGTCACTAAAGGCAGATCAAGTATTATGTCATGTGACCAGTTCACTGACCAGAACCCTATATTTATTTTACAGTCTTCATTGTGCCTTATAAGCCGGTGGTATAACATACAAACTACCGAAGGTCAGGTTGAGGTCAGGCTGTGGATCACAGCTGCATGTTACAGTCATAATTATTGGGACATATGAAATACTAGCTGAGCCTGGGGTAAATGGGCAGAATAGTAGTGTCCATGTCCATCCTCTGGCATCAAGGCATGTCCACATTAACCATTGACAATTAGGGTTATCAAAGGTGGACCTGCCACCAGTTCATTGTTAGTCATTTCCTGCACAAAGTACTCTACACATACATGGCATTCCAGACATAGTAGTATGGGAAAGATGATTAAACATAGATCAATGCACTGTAGACACAAATGTACTGCCATTGAACTGAATACTGTAACTGTTACGATTGGCCTCTTTTGTTTCTTTCTTTGCCCTCTTTTACCTTGTATTACTTAAACACACACAGCCCTTTCACTTAGTCAGCATTCATGGCTGTGCGTTTCCCTATCTCTTATCTGTGACTCATGCGTTCCGTGATATTCTATGTAGTTCTATCATGCACTGCCTTCTGACCCGTTTCACACCGTGCATGACTCATTCTCCCTTATCTCCAGTTACCACATTTAGGTTTCTCTCTTATCAAGCTATAGCACTGCTTGGTCTGTGCACAGAACTCTATACATATAAATAGGGTGTAGCACAAGTGATGTATCTCCAGCTTGAGCCTACTCGAGATAGCAATCTATTGCGTCTTTGACCCTCTCACTCCCCTTTGCTCTCTCCTTGCTTCACTTGGCCTCACAGCATCTTCACTCGAGGATACTCTGTCTTCGTCCCTTGCTGTTGCTACATACTCGCCTAGGTGGAGTAGTAACTAGTCTCTGTGCATTGTGCTCAGGACATACGCCCCTTGCCCTCGTCTTGCAGCTTTAGGTTGCGCATCGAGTCTGTGACTGACGCTACCCACGCCTGTCATAACAGTAACTGTCCAGGTCCATGAACTTGAATGCAGCAAATCTATTAGGACTAAATGGTCCAACTAGTAGCAAATCTAGTCTAAAGAAAGTGCAACAGAGGGGAGTGACAATGAGAATGATTGGCTACCATATCAGACCATTATATATAGTCATTTGCCATGGGACAGTAACATTCTCAAATGCAGGGAGAGTGGAACTTGAAACCATACCTGGATATGTGGCCTGATCACATTGGAGGCAGTATGTAAAAAACCTTCAAAAATACGGTGAGACTTGTTAAGCATAAGCACATGTTAGTAGAATGTACACCTCTAAATATTTGGCATGAGCTGTGGATGTGCTCTCTTTAGCCCGTGCTTCAGCCTGCAGCTCATGAAGGATAACATCCACATATTCCCAGAAGTCAGCATGGGTCCAGACCTTTTCCTTCAGTTGGTCTTCATCACCTCCCTTGGTCTCTGAGGGTGGGTAATCAGCACGAGCTTAAGCACAATCCTGAGACTCTTTAATAACAGTGTTGAATCCTGAGAGTGATTCATGCTAGAAATACAAATGGAACAAGTCAGTCATTTTCAATGTTGAGTAGTAAGCCATAAGACTCCCATCAAAAAGGCTACACGTGCCCAATGAGCTGCAGTAATTTCATACCCACCACTGGGTGCCAGGGACTTGCAAAGAATAGAGATATGTGACTTGCTTGAAATATGATTGGCAAGCTGGGTGCAGATAGTTAGTAATAGTGACCACTGCAGCAAAAGTTAACTTGGGTGAGTATGTGCCAGATCTTCTGTTTCATATTATACTGTTGGCTAGTCAATAGGTCCTTAATCAGAAAAATGATCCTCTCATTCATCTCTGGATCATTTAAGACAACCTCCAGGATCTTGAAAATCTGTAGGTTCTTCTTTGCGAATGCCTAGAACATTTTGAAACATGTCCAGGCCATCACCAACCAACTCAATATTACTCACAAAGATCTGATCTCCCAATCCTAAGATGTAGGCTATCAGGTTGGGTGAAAGCAAGCAGGCCTGAAGCCATTTCTTCAAGATATCCATTCATAGAATAGTAAGATTTCATTCAATAGTCATTGTGCTCTTTGCTTACTTTGAATTCCACCTCAATAAATTTCTTAGCAGCTGACTTTGTCTTTTGCTGCTGCATCTCCCAAAGGTCTGCATAAATGGTGATTAGCATGTCTGTTTGATTGAGCTGCATTCAAGTATTTAGCTCATGTAGTGATGTAATTCTATGGAACTGGCTTGGACATACTGCAATGAAGTCATCTAATGTGTCATCAGGAAGGCTTCTTGTTGTAGTATTACAAATGGACTCATGGTCTCATTGTGACTTGGATAGATCCATATTACATAACATGGTAGATAACCTCAGTTGTGATCATCATCACACTGAGGTAAGACCTTCATTTAGACATCCTGCAGTACATTCTACAGGTTATGAGCCCTGTGCTCTAATCATTCAAGAACCTCAGATCAGACTCACCTGTGCATAGACTCAATGCATATAGCCAATAAGATGGCTAGTGTTACAACAGGCGCGGGTAGCGTCAGCCGTAGACTTGATGTGCAACCTAAAGCTATGAGACGAAGACGAGGGGCGTAGGTCCTGAGCGCGATGCACAGAGACTGGTCACTACTCCGCCTTGGCGAGTATGTAGCGATGTCGAAGACAAAGACTGAGTATCCTCGAGTGAAGACGCTGCAAGGCCAAGTGGTATGAAGGGAGAGCAGAGGGGGAGTGAGAGGGTCAAAGACGCAATAGATTGCTATCTCGAGTAGGCTCAAGCTGAGGTTACATCACTTGTACTACGCCCTATTTATATGTAAGGAGTCCTGTGCACAGACCAAGCAGTGCAGTAGCTCGACAAGAGTGGAACCTAAACTAGATAACTGGAGATAAGGGGAAATGAGTCACATACAGCATGAAACGAGTCAGAAGGCTGTGCGTGATAGAACTACATGGAACATTGTGGAATGTATGAGTCAGAGATAAGAGATAAGGAAATGCACAGCCAAGAATGCTGACTAAAGAGAAGGGCTGTGCATGTTTAAGTAATGCAAGGCAAAAGAGAGTGAAGGAAAAGAAAAGGGGCTGATTGTAACATTACCCCCTTAGTAGGGTCGAAACCCTAGTGAGACCACTTTTTACAGTCCTCAGCAAGACCCGATGGGTGACCTGCACATATTGCTTTCTCTGACTGAGTTGAAACAGAAGTCGTCGTCCTTGTTTAGTGCTGGCGGGGATCGAGGTGGAGGTACTGGAAGCATGCGATTAGAGCACTGAGAGTGGCCGGAAGCGCGGGAGGTGCGGGACCGAAAGGAACCCCGAGAATGGTGAGAGCTGTGGGAGGAGGCCGAGGAGGAGGAGGACGTGGGTGGGGAGTGATGGTTGTGGAAGGGACAGGCGGCCTGAGTGTGGCCGGAGGAGCGACATCGACAAAAGGGGCAGGTGTAATGCAGGCAGTGAATCCGAATATGCCCAAGCCTGTGACAGATGAAACAAGAATCCCGGTAGTGGTGATGGTCACTGGGACATGGTAGGTCCCCCTGTAAGATGCGTCGTTGAGTGGTGGCTTCTTGGATCTGGTTGAAGCGAGCTTGGAGAGCGTCGATGGCCAGCACTTCCATAGGGTCGAGGGGGGAAGATGAAGCGCTGGATGTGCCATTTGCTATGGGAACCGAGTCACGAATGATTTCGGAGGGCGAAGGAAAGGGGGTGTTACGATCGGCCCCTTTTCTTTTCTTTCTTCACTCTCTTTTACCTTGTATTACTTAAACGTGCACAGCCTCTTCCTTTGTCAGCATTCACGGCTGTGCGACTCCCTTATCTCTTATCTCTGACTCATGCGTTCCATGGTATTCCATGTAGTTCTATCATGCATAGCCTTCTGACTCGTTTCACGCCGTGCATGACTCATTTTCCCTTATCTCCAGTTACCGCATTCGGGTTTCTCTCTCCTTGAGCTGTAGCACTGCTTGGTCTGTGCGCAGGACTCTCTACATATAAATAGGGTGTAGCACAAGCGATGTAGCTCCAGCTTGAGCCTACTCGAGATAGCAATCTATTGCGTCTTTGACCCTCTCGCTCCCCTCTGCTCTCCCTTCGAACCACTTGGCCTCGCAGCGTCTTCGCTCGAGGATACTCTGACCTCGTCTTCGACGTCGCTACATACTCGCCAAGGCGGAGTAGTGACCAGTCTCTGCACATTGCGTGTGGGACCTACGCCCCTCGTCCTCGTCTCGCAGCTTTAGGTTGCGCATCGAGTCTACGGCTGACGCTACCCGCGCCTGTCGTAACAGGGGGAGCAAAGCGTAATATCCCTAATCGAGATATTGGTGGGGACGGAGACTGCAGCGGTTTCCCGAAGGTACCGGTCAATGTCTTGGACGAATTCTAAATAACCCAACTGATGGGCTAGGTGGTGCATATGTCCAATAATCCTAGAGTGGATGGCGCGGATCGAGGCCCCGGTAAGAGCAGTGTGGCGGTATTCATTGCTGATGAGGGTTTGAAACATATGAGGGAGATGCTCCAACTGGAGGTAGATCATGTAAAGGAGGAAGAATATCGAAGAGGGGTCGGTGAAGGCAGAGATCCCCGTGAACATGTGGGGGTCCATAAGGAATTTGTGGAGCGCACTGTGCTCATCGTCGGTGGGGTCGGAAGACCTGAGGGTATGTGCGTGGATAGGAATATCCATGGAGATTATGGGGGTCAGGGTGTCAGCGGGCGGTTCGAGGACGGGGATGGTATATGGAGCATCTGGGCTAGAAGGAATATCGTTTGTTGCCAGTACCACAGCATCCTCAAGATGAGGAGCATGGGCCAGCAGTGGAGAAGGGGTGCGGGAGGCGAAGTAAGATGGTCCTCCATAGGAGGTACCAAAAGGGAGAAGGAGAAGGGCGATGAGTGGGATATGGATGAGACATTGCTAGACATGCTAAATGAGAAGTGAAAAGGTGAGGGGGAGAAGACAGTAGAGGGCGTTGTGGAGGAAGGAAGCTAACACTTTGAGGGGGAGAAGGCCTTCGGGTGGAGGTTCCTATACTCCTGGAGGGCGGACTTAGCATTTTTCAGGTTCTGCTCAGGGATCCAGAAGTCTTCTTCAGTGGTATAGCCCTTCCATTGGATCAGGAACATGTGGGAGTGTGGTGTTCCTTGGTGGCATAGAACCTTCTCGATCTCATATTCTTCCTTGCCTTCTATTAGCTCCTGGGGTGGGGCTGGGAAGTTCGGGCCATGTACGCTGTTTTCGCAGTAGGGCGATAAGAGGGAAGCATGAAACACGGGGTGGATCTTCCATGTCACCAGAAGTCGGAGTTTGTATGTCAAAGGGGATAAGATGTCTGTGATAAAGAAGGGTCCTTCCCTTTTTGGTGCGAACTTAGGGTTCACAATGCGGCGGTTGAGGTTCTTCGCTTCTAACCACACCTTGTCTCCCTTGGTGAATGGAGTGAAGGAGCAGCATGTGCAAGATGCCATCACCTGGCGTGCGAGTTCGTGGGTGGCAAGTGCCTCGTTCCTTGCTGCGGATAAGGCCTTGAGGCGTTCTTTCAGGGCAGAAAGTGGTGTTTCTGCGAGGACCGTGGGAAGGGCACGGGGTTCGAAGCTGTACATGAGGTAAAACAGCGATTTGCCGGTGACAGAGTGGGGGCAGTGATTGTGCGTGAATTCCGCATGGGTAATATGGTCAGCCCATGTGGTCGGGTTGTTCCCGCAGAAGATCCAGAGGTACGTTTCGACTTCTTGGTTGACGTGTTCGGTTTCGCCATCAGACTGAGGGTGGTAGGCAGTGGATAAGGAAAGGTCGTATTTCAGGAGCTTTCCAAGCTCCCGAGTGAAGGTGGATGCGAATTGTGGACCACGGTCAGAGATGATCTTGTCGTAGAGGCCCCAGTGATGGTAGACTTTGTGAAAAAAGAGGGTGGCTACCCCCTCGGCAGTGATATGTTTCTTTGTAGGGCAGAGAATTACCCCCTTAGTAAGCCCATGGTAGACCACGACCAACAGGCTGTCAAAACCGTTGGATAACGGGAGGTCCATGATGAGATCGCAGGACACTTGCTGGAATGGGCGTGAGGTGAGGGATTTAATTGGGGACAAAGGGGGGATGGTGGGGTGGGTGTTTGCCTTGTTTTGTTGGCAAAGGGCGCAACCTTCGATGTAGCAGTGAATCTGGGTGGCAAGGCCAGGCCACCAGAAGTCATGGGCAACCAGTTGACAGGTTTTGAGATATCCGGGGTGGACAGTGGAGGGGTGGTCATGGGCCCGTTGGATGACTGTGAGGCGGTTGGGCTCAGGGACGTAGACGTGGTCTTGGTAGCAAAGAAGGTTCTCCTTGAATTGCCAGTCAGAGAGGCGATTTCGGAGGTTCGGGGCAGTGACGGGGCCTTCGAGGTCAGCGCGAAGGTGAGTGACAAGCTCATCATCTGCGGAGTGTTTTTGAATGGCGGTTGTGAGGACAGAGTCAATGACATGGACGAAGAGGGTTTCGGAGAGGAGGGTAACCGCTTAGTTATTGGACTTGGTGGAGAGTCTGTCTGGGTGGTGGGAAAGGGCGTCGGGGCTGGAGAGCAGAGAGCCAGGGACATGAGTCATCTTGAGATTGAAATCTGCAAGATCGAGGAGCCATCGTGCTTGGTGATGGTTGAGGTTTGGGGGTTGATGGAAATACGTCAAGTTCTTGTGGTCTGTGAAGACCTGCATGGGATGTTGGGAGCCATGGAGGTAGTGGCGCCAGGCCTTGAGGGCGCGGATGATGGCCAGGAGTTTGTGGTCAAAAATGTTATAGTTCCATTCTGCCGGGGAGAACGACTGAGAAAGATAAGAACAGGGGTGCCAGTCTCCGTTTGAGTCAGTTTGGAGAAGGATTGCGCCAGTGGCATCACGTGATGCATTGGTGGCCACCGCAAAGGGCCTGGAGAGGTCTGGGAGTCGAAGGATGGGCCAGGAGAGGAAGAGTTTCTTGAGTTCATCAAAGGAGGTTTGGCATTGAGGAGTACAAAGCCATGCAGCGGTTTTCTTAGTGAGGTCGATGAGGGGGCAAGCGATGTCAGAGTATGAAGGGATGAAGCACCGGTAGAAGTTTGCGAATCCCAGGAAGGAGCGTATGTCTTTGACTTTCTTTGGGGTGGGCCAGGAGGTGATTCCATCAAGCTTGACGGGGTCCATAGCGAGTTCGCCTGGTTTGATGATCATCCCGAGGTATTCTACTTCGGGAGTGGTGAACTTGCATTTATTCAGTCATAGATGAAGATCTAACTCCATCATGCATTGGAGGACTCGGCGGGTACACTCGGTGTGGGATTTGTTGTCGGGGGAGAAGATGAGCAAATCATCCATGTAAATGACAAGCCATCCTTCTGCAATCATATCTCTGAACGAGTCATTCATGAAACGTTGGAAGGTCGAGGGGGAGTTGTTCATGCCGAAGAACATGACCATGGGTTCAAAGAGGCCTTTGTGAGTGATAAAAGTGCCTTTCCATTGATGGCCATCCTTGCTGCGAATATTGTTGTATCCCCAATGCACGTCAAACTTGGTAAAGACATTAGCTCCTTTGAGCTTGTCGACAAGGTCAGAGACGAGGGGTAGGGGGTAGGCATTGCGGATGGTGTGTTCGTTCAAGTACCGGTAGTCTTGGCATGGATGAAGTTTGCCATCCTTTTTCTTGACAAAGAAAAAGGGAGAGGCCTGTGGAGATTTGGAGGGGCGAATTTTCCCGGAGTGAAGATTTTCATCTAGGAAAGCTTCGGTCACCTTTTTTTCTTCGGGGGACAAAGGATAGATCTTCCCGATCTTTGGGACGAAGGATTCATCTAGGTTAATCTCATGGTCATAGGGTCGAGATGGAGGAAGGGATTTGCAGTCCTTTTCTTCGAAGACTTTGGCGAAGTCAGAGTATTCCGGAGGTAAAGTCACCTCTTGAGTTTGGGTTCCCACTTTCTCCGCAAGTTTGGTAGCTTCGGAGTAGTGGGCGATGGTGGCAGAGGGTAGGATGTATGGTCCTCCTCGGGTAATGCGGTTGATGGAATAGTGGCTGAGAGTTTGATGTTGCCACTGTTTTTCAGACTGGATGTCCAGATATGCATGCAAGTGTCTGTGTGTTTCGGGTGTTGTGTTGACACACCAAATCGAAGTTTCTCCGAACCCTTGGAGGGGTGGGGTGTGGTAGTGAGAGTCGTGTCGCTTTTGGTCAGTGACATAGGCATGGTAGAGGTCGGCGGATTGATCGAGGACCTCGGGGATGGAGATGGTTTGCTTTTCCCAATCAATCATTGGGTTGGCGAGACAGAGCCAGGGGAGACCAAGGATGATGTTTTCCTTTCCACAGTTCATGAGGTAAAAGAGCACCTTTTGGGTAACTCCTTCCCCGACGGAGACGTAGAGTTCAGTGGAGAATAAGATATCTCCATTGGAATTTGCAGATTGGTCCACGTTGCAAACACGGATTGGTTGTTCTAGATGAGTTCGAGGGAGATGATGTTTTCAGGCGAAAGCCCAGTCCAGGCAAGAAATCTCTGCTCCAGAGTCAATGAGAGTGGGAGAGTCGACGACTTTCATAGTGTGCGAGGGTACCACGAGCTGAATGGGGATACGCATAGCTCTATTTGATGTGGATACTAGTACAGGCGCACAAGAAACAAGATGTTTGGGAGGTACTTGCATTGAAGGAGTCCTCCCTTTCAAAAATCCCTTATTCCCACAGCTTCTACGTGGAGGTCTTCATCATCATCCTCATCTATGAGACCTGGTATTTCTTCCTCGGCTTTAGTGACCTTTCAGTCAGCTTTAGGGCATGGGGGGAGATCCTTGAAGGTGGGGCATTTGTTTGAGAAATGACCCGATTTCCTGCATCGGAGGCAGAGTCCTTGTTTGAAGCAGCGTTCTCGCTCTTCAGGGGTGAGTTTCGGAATGCGGATGGCGTCCACATCCATGGTGTTGGGATCTTTGTCACGAGGGGTCGAGGTGGGACGAGGGACGAAGGTGGGGGTTGAAGAGTGCTTGTGCTGGCGAGCAACAAGTTTAGCACATTTATGCTGGTCATCGAGATGAGAGGCGTTTTTAATCCAATCATCAATGGTGGTGGGGATGGTGTCCATAAGGTACACCTTTTCCGAGAGTGAGGGGGGGATGCCTGTGGAGAAGTAATGGCAGATGGTGGCTGCCTCGTTGAGTCTGGCCAGGCTAACCTGGTTGTGGAACTCAGAGATGTACTGGTTGAGGGATGGTTGGAAGGTCCCGTCACATCGTTCATTGATGCGGTAAGTGGCTAACCAGGTTAGAGCATTGGCAGTGGTATTTGGGCTTTCAAAGTGGGCCTTGAACTCCTTGATGAAGTTGTCCTAGGATCCTAGGGCCATATTGGTTCCTCTCATGCTCTTCTCTGTGAAGGTGTCTGCCCAGGTAAGGGCATTCCCGTCGTTCATGAATGACAGGGCGAAACCTATCTTCTTTTCATCCGTCGAGTAGATGTCGATGTTAATGGCAAGGTATCATAGGACTGAGCGAAGCCAGGGCATGGTGTCGTGTTGTTTGCCTGTGAAGGCCTTGGGCTGGGTGAGATGAAGTTCGGTGGGTTTGGAAGACATTGAGGATGGGGGACTGGGTGGTGAAGGGGGTGTGGTGGTTCCGGAGCTGGGACTAGGGGGTGTGGTGGACCTCCAGGAGGGAGAGGTTATGAGGGGTGGTGGTGGTGGGTGGGGGCGCCGCTTCAAAGGTGACGGAGGGGTCGAAATGGCTGTGAACTACAAGGGTAGTCATGTTCGAACAGCTTGAGCTTTTTGTTACGACAGGCGCGGGTAGCATCAGCTGTAGACTCGATGTGCAACCTAAAGCTGCAAGATGAAGACGAGGGGCGTAGGTCCTGAGCGCGATGCACAGAGACTGGTCACTACTCCGCCTTGGCGAGTATGTAGCGATGTCGAAGACGAAGACTGAGTATCCTCAAGTGAAGACGCTGCGAGGCCAAGTGGTACGAAGGGAGAGCAGAGGGGGAGTGAGAGGGTCAAAGATGCAATAGATTGCTCTCTCGAGTAGGCTCAAGCTGAGGTTACATCGCTTGTACTATGCCCTATTTATATGTAAGGAGTCCTGTGCACAGACCAAGCAGTGCGGTAGCTCGACAAGAGAGGAACCTAAACTAGGTAACTGGAGATAAGGGGAAATGAGTCATATACAGCATGAAATGAGTCAGAAGGCTGTGCGTGATAGAACTACATGGAACATTATGGAATGTATGAGTCAGAGATAAGAAATAAGGAAATGCACAGCCGAGAATGCTGACTAAAGAGAAGGGCTGTGCATGTTTAAGTAATGCAAGGCAAAAGAGAGTGAAGGAAAAGAAAAGGGGCCGATTGTAACAGCTAGTATGACATCAGAGGAAATCAAACTGCCAAAACTTGATGCATCTAGTAAGGAGTGGGTTACTTAGAAAGCCTGACTCTTGGTGGTCACAGCCAGTCAAGGACTCAAGGGGTACCTTGATGGTATGACACCAAAACCTCAGAACCCAGCCACTAAAGAGTCCCTAGGATGGATGTCAACTACTCCAGATGAAGTAAAGTTGGTTGCAGACTATGATAAGGCCTTGGCAACCTGGGTAGAGAAAGATGCAAAAGTGCATCATATCATTGCCAATACAATTCACAACACACTCTACATCTGTCTCATCAACAAGGACACTGCACAGAAATACATCAAAACACTTAGCTGGATCTTTGAAAAGTGCTCGCTCGTTGTTGGCACTGAACTGAGACTTCAACTTGGTAAACTCAAACTGAAAGAAGGGGGTGACACATGAGCACATATAGACAAGATTATCACCTTACACAAGGAATTAGCAACTATCAGATGTGCTGTCTCTGATGAGGACCTATTTATGCCTCATTATCATGCTTGTACAACCTGAGTCTTGCATCCCTATCTACTAGGCATCAGGAAAATTTTGAAGAGATTATAATGGTAGATAATGGTAGATAATCTCTGGCAGACATTATATACACAGTGAATATTCACATTTGAGCTATTAGTT
>JBBPUL010001029.1:0-12210 GCA_038094675.1 Spongispora temasekensis
AGCAACCAGTCAAAATCCAGAAGCCCCAAACCAGCAACCACATTCCAGTTGCAACTGCTACTGGTCTGGTTTGGTTGCTGGTCTTTTCCCAGTTTGGCAACTGGACCTTCAAACACTATAACAACATGGTTACCTGTGCCACTGGTAGCATACTCTTTGCTGTTACATGAAACTATATGCCTAGAATGGGATTTGAGATGCCTAAAACAATGTCTACTGCAGGACAGTTCATCACACAAAGCAGAAAAGTGCACATGGAGATTGAGCAATCACTCAAAGCAAACACAGAAAAAATAAAGGTGCAGGCCAAAAAGAAGAGATTGGTGGCTCCAGAATATAATATTGGTGACTCCATCTGGTTATCTATGGAGCACTTACAGCTACCTTATGCTTCTGTGAAGCTCATCCCAAAATGGATTGGTCCCTTTGAAATATTAAAAACCTCTCCCAACACCATCACCCTAAAATTGCCAAGTCAAATCAAAATCCATCCTACAGTAAATATTTCATGATTAAAACCTTTCAAAGATCAATCACCTGGTCAACCTGTTAGCAAGCCTGATGCTATACATATTTCTGAAGATGGTTCTGAGGAATTTAAAGTTGATTACCTCTTGGATTTGTATTCCACTAGTCATGGACTCTCTTACTTGATAAAGTGAAAAGGATATAATGTCAGCAATGCCACTTGGCAAGCTATATCTGATTTAGCAAATGCTCCTCTGGCTATAAAGGAGTTTCACAGAAAAAAATATGGCTGTGCCCAGAAAATTTAATGGCATAACCTTAGATGAATTCACCTTGCTATTTTATAATTCCAATTGAATCTCGAATCTTCAATCTAAAGACAGGGTAATGTTGTAAACACTTCATTAGCATCATATTCAAACTCTTCACTTTTTCACAAGCATTCTGGTAATGCATACATGCTTATATAATATGATGTCAGAAGGCTAGACCTGCCATGTGACCTGACATCATCCTTATCTCTTATCTATGATGTCATAGTCTAGACCACCTCATGTTAGATACATGTAGCTTAGTCATGCTTCATGTATTTAATATCATAGTACATAAATATATAAAGTGGCCAAGAGTTATGCTGAGCCCCAGCTTTGACCTCTTGTGTCTTTGACCAAAGTCTTTAGCCCCCTTTCATCTTTTCATATATGTGTTGTCTAGGTCAAGGGTTATATCCAAGTGCATTTTACTTTGGTCACTTCAACCCCATCTTTAGATTGAAGATTTCAGATTCAATTGGACTGATAAAAATAGGGAAGCAAACTCATCAAGAGTCATGCCATTGACTTTTCTGGATACAGCCAGGTTTTTTCTGTGAAACTCCTTGATAGCCAGAGAAGCATTGATATATAAGGTCAGACATTGCTCATTATGTGGCATGCTATCATTTAACCAGATATGAAAGTCCATGTTGAGTGAAGCATGAATCCAAGAGGTACATGTTCTGACCTAGGGCCAGTAACAAAAGGTGCAAGTATTTTACCATCACTATAGGTTACTGTGAGCTGGTTAAGCTCTCCATATATCTTAGCACCTGCTTGTAGCAGTTGACCTAATGAAATCAAGTTAACTCCAGACTTAGGGATGTGACCAACATCATGCAGCTCTAGAAAGCACTTATGATCTTGGGTATCTATCCACTGAAGCCTTACAGTCCCTTTTCCTTTGACATAAATGATGGCAACCATGGTCTGAACTGGAAGACACTCATTTTCACTGAGCTTGATATAGCTTGTATATGCTTTTTATGCTTTTCTGAGGGGCATAAAGTGTATGGAGGTACTGGAGTCTAGAATCCACAATTGTTTGTATTCCTCATATATATAGGTGATCACATTAAGAGTATTGTACACAAGATGGGTGGTTGCAATTTAGTATACTACCACATAATGCTACATTATAACTATGAGCTGTGGGCACAGAAGCTGCCATTAGCAAGTTGTCAGTAGTGAGAGTGGCAGGTACTGACCAAAGTGAAGAAATCAGCAGGCCAAGAAGCTAATCTGCCTCTTCTGGGTTCTCTGAATCATAGATGTCAATGATGTCATCTTCATCCCAATGATAACAGGGCAGAGTGATGATCTCACATTTATGAGATTGCTTGGAGGGAGGTGGTGAGTTGGACTCTGAATCCAAGTCTAAGATTGCTTAGATCCAGATGACAAGTGGTGGAGTGACATATGAGAAGGGGTCAGCAATAGAAGCAGAGTAGAAATGGGTGGCACATAGGAGGGACCTTCACATAAGATGCCAGCATTGAGAGACCTGATGGTCTAGTGTTGCAGGAGCTTGTGGCTATTGGAAGCTTAGCTGAGAGCTGGAGCCAGCTTGTGCATAGCTGCAAAAAGCCAAGCATATGACCAAATCCCCATTTGGTCAGGTTTGTGTGGAGCTTAATGACAGCTAAGCCATGGGCTTAGTTACCCATAAGCTTGTACCATCCAGTGTCACAGCTATGATCACACCCCCTCACTTAAAAGATACAGCACAGCTCATCACTCCCAGGACCCCAGTACATACTCACAATTTGACCACTAGATATCTCAATACCAAACACCTCATTCATGACCAGATCTATAGTGCCATGTGAGAAGAAATGATTTCTTGATCCCATGCCATCTCAAGATTTTCTTTCAACTTTCCTTCCAAGTTCAAGACCATTCAGCTTTGAACTGGGCATGTTTGATGCTCTTACAGCCTATAAGACTAAGTCTCCAATATATAAGACATTTGTAAGTAATTGAATCATCCCTCCCTGAGTTTTAAGATATGGAACACTGAATGGAAACTGCTAGCTCAATATTGTCCAGCTGCATCTCAAAATGCTCTGTATCCATGAAATGTCCTACTTACTGGACAAAGCTATCACTGAGTACCCAGTTTCCTTCTCACCCAACTACACTATTTATGCCAAAGCACATGAAAATGTTACTAAAACTAATTCTGTGATCAGCAATATCTATATTGAAATCAAAAGCAAATCAGACAAAGATGCTTTTGTTACCAACTTAAATATTCCAGATGATAATGTGCCCCCTGCAAGCTCCCAAAAAAGTCACAATCCACTCATGAGCCAAATGGTCAAGATATATATGCAGCTTTGCAACTGGACTTCCAGTATTGCATGCACATCTTCAATATCCTTGTCATGGGGAGTTACACATAGCTTGTATGCTGGGATCAGAGTGGGGCAATCATCACCATGCCAATCTGTTATCAATATGAACCTAAACTATTGGACTTTTTTATACGTTATGATGAAGTGGACAGATGGGTGCAAGGACATGACAACAGCATTTGCAAAGCATCACAAGAAGAGACTCTGAAAGCTGTCCATGCTGATGAGAGCTTCTGCATTGATCAGGAACTCCTTGTCATCACTGTTCCTCTTCAAAGATACAACTTAAGCTATGGTGAGTATATTATTAAGCCACCTGTTGCCCAGCCTTATATGCCTCCTGGTCATGCAACCTGCACCTTGATTGCTTATGATCTCTGAAGGGACTGCATAGTCTTCTTCAAGGACTTATAGAGGGTTAACTGTGAAGGAATATTAAAGGAGGGTGATATCTATGCTATTTTTAATAAAGTACATATATCTAATATTCCTCAATACTCAGCCTCCGGTGATGTTAGCAAGGCTGTCTATCATTCCACATATACCAACTGACATGCTGATGCATGTTGGGTACCAAAATCTCAGGTTATATGTGAATTCACTCCTCATGCCCACCATCAAATAATTTTGGATAATATCAGTAAAAAATTAGAAACCTTCAGATGCAGTAAGAACATGGCACATGGTGTTCTTGTGGCATTGAATGGTGCATTCAAGACCTTCTATGCCTTGATAACTCAGACTAAATGTTTCTAGCTCATATGTAAATCTGCTTATTGGAAATACCACATCCTTCATCATAATATGAGCCCTACAAACATACTATAGTCAGATTCTCCAGACTTTGAAGGTGGACTACTCATCAACTGGGACCTCTGAAAAAGAGTCAACCCAAATGATCCACTGTTGCAGGTAGTTGTCAGTCCACCCATATAGTATATTACCCTGATTTCCTCATAAATATTTATTAACAATAATTGGTGGGGTATGTGGCAGTTTGTAGCCATGAATCTCATTGAGGACTCCAAAACTCCTCAAATGTTTATCCACAACATCAAGTCCACTTTCTTCATCTTGCTCTGGATGACTATCTGCTATCTCAAATCTATCTAGGATGCATCTCACTGATCAAGCTTTATTAACTCAATATTCCATCCACAAGTCTTTGGAGATTCCAGAGGACAAACAAAAGCTATGTTCATGTACTCCAAACAAGAACTGGACACCCTTGACCTTTATGAGAATGAGCCTCTCAGCCATCTGTTGTATAATCTGAAGGAGTTGCTTGCTGTCTGTCATACATAAGAAGCAGCCAGAGAAGCCATATTATGGTCATGGACTCAACAGTGTAATTCAGCAAGTGCTTCTCAAGTCTGAGAATGCTGAGGCCACCAATGCTGATGGATTTCTGAATGAAAAAATCTTTGAAAACAATCTCAAAAACTATGATACTTGTATGGCATTCCTTAAAAACCATGATGTTGCTATTGCTGTCATATGTACAGCCATCCATGAGTGATCTTGGCCATCTACTGAACCTGCTGAAAGACAGGTGTTTGTTCTCTTGCATGTAGAGAAGCAGTTCTTTTGTACATTTGAGCTTCAAAAGATGTAGAGAAGCTGCTGCAGAATCTGAAACTGCAATGGATGCACTGCTTGGCAAATGATGTGGATTCAGAATAACTAGTTTATGATGCTTAGGGATTAATAGTCCTTTATCTTTTCAACAAGTATGTACCAGTCACTCAAAGTTTTAACTTTACACTGTGAGCTGTTGTCATGCTCATGTCACAAATGTGTTCATCAAACTCTTATCCACCCATTTTCCATGTCATATTCAAGTGAACACAAGAACATATTGAATAACCAGCAGCTCAGCATAGTTCATATACATATGTAGAAGGTATTGGTTGGGCAGATTGCTAGGCTGTGGGACTTTTGGTGAGTTATTCTGATACTGACCTCTCAATATGCTCAACCTATCCCTCTAGGAAATGTTTATTTGGGATGTGACATCCATCAAAACAGGGGATAAAGTTGCTCTAAAACTTGAATTCATTGAAACATGAAATCTTTAGCTCTTTAATGAGCATACTGTCTACAATGCTCTTTCTAATGTGCCAGGTATTTCTACCATGTATTGGTATGGCATGGAGGCCCCTATAATGTGATGGTGCTTGATCACCTCAATCTTACATTGGAAGAGGCAATATCTAAGTGCTACAACATCAAATTAGTGTTCACTTTCACTGATCAAATGGTATATTCTCTCTGATCTGTTTATTCACAAATATTTAGTTTGTATCCCCCAGGGCCCTGGCCACTCTTTCTTGTCTTGAATCATTGTATGAATAAAGTTACATCCATCAAGATGTTATGCTGTCAAACTTCATAACAGGCATGGGTGAACAAAGTAACCAGGTATTTCTAATCAACTTCAGCCTAGCCCAACTCTTTCACAATCCCTCCAGTTGTTAGCACATTCCACTGGTATCTGGGCTCAAAACCATATACACCATCACTTTTACATCAATTAGCAGCCACATAGGATGGATGCAATCATGTCGCGATGATCTGGAATTACTTATATATAATATTATCTATTTGTGCTGTGGCTGCTTACCTTGGCAAGATCTCATAGAAGATTCTGCTGAGAGATGTAAAGGAGCCATTCTCAAGAAGAAAATTGTCTCACACAATACTCTTCGTCAAGACCTGCCTATATCCTTCCACACTTTTGCAGAGTGCATTCAATCACTTGACTTTGATGAGAAGCCACAGTATCATTACCTTCACACTCTTCTTGCACAATGCTGGGATGGCTCAGCCCATAATCTCATTCAACTCATTACCAAACTATGAGGTACCAAATGCACAAATATTCCCCACAATTTTTTTCGTAGGGCACACAACTTTTTCTGGGAAGCGAGCGCACAACTTTTTCCAGGGGTGAGCCGCAACTTTTTCCAGGGACCCTGCGGTGAATGCGCAACTTTTTTTTGAGGGGGGGGGATTGACCTTCACATGGCAGGCACAACATTGAAGACAATCAAGACATCTTTAGAGTCACGTTAAGGGAGTAAGTGTCCAATGTAACAATATGTGTGGCCCAACAGTGTGGATCAAGTTGTAGAGTACGTCATGAAGGTATTAATGAGAGGCAGGGAACATGAGCATTAAATGTGAGTAATGTCCAAACGGATGCAAAGAATTAATGAGTTGAAGTGGTTATGAGTGAATGAAAAAGTTCACAATCATGGAATCCACTGGGACTTTATGCCCACGGGTTAAAATGGGTCCCTCAGTTTGCACGCAGGACAGATGTTTTGCGTGGAGTGCTTGGCCCGGCAGTCAACCCAGTTGGAACAGAAGTGGATGCATGAGAGGGTCCAGGGCCACCGAACCCATTTTCAACTTGGAGATTTGATGAAGAACCATTCACGGTCACGGCAGCTGCAGAGCAAACAAGACAGTAAATCAGTGAATCTTTGGATGGAAGAAATACTATGCACTGTGATAATTGTCAGATTTGACTCGCTTTCCCAAAGGAGCATGCATGAGATTGTCTTCGAAGGAGGTAGATACACAGCGCTTCCAGTCTTTGCAGATAACAATAATGTTAGTTCTACGCATGAGATTCATGAGTACCAAACTTACTTGTTCCAGACTTCGTGGCGGAGTCATCCTGGCATTCACGAGTACCAGAAAGAAGGCTAGTGAAGAGCCAACTATCATCGGAATCTGACTCAGCAATATCCAGATCCAAAGAACGGGGGATTGTTGATGCCATGGCACCACCCGGTGGGCCAGAAGGGCCTGCATTGGTATTGGATGTCGCCATACTGTAAGTAGTTCCCAGAATTTGAATGCCATCCGAGTCCAACTCATTTGATGATTCTTCAGATGATACCTCAACAACTTCAGTGGTAGATGCCTTGCGTTTCCCCTTCTCTTTGTTGTCAGAGTATTTTGGTGGTAACACAGATGCCATATCATCGCCATCGATAGGGTCAGTTTTTGTGGTGGTGTCTGACCCACAACTCGCAGTGTCAATGGATTCGTCGGAGTCAGAGTGAATGACAGGATCTCCTTGAAGGCGTTTGCCAGCTCGATGTAATGCTTTTTCAATAGCCTTCCCAGTCCATATAAACAGAACGTGGAATGGGGACTTGGGAAGCTATGAACATACAGTAAATAAGCTGGCACAACATAATGATAAAACAAAAGATGTCCTCACTGATGGCAATCTTACAATATATATACCTCCTGCTACCAAACGTGGTAAGCACTTCTTCAAGCTCTCTGCCAGTGATGGATGGGCGGCCCATAACGAAATAGTTCTGTGCCTGTGGCTTGAGAAGGACCCAGTGGAAGGATCCAGCATCTGGTCTGCCACAGTAAGCATCAAGCCATTCGAAAGGCTTTGGAAGAAGGCGGTGAAGCCATGAGTCAACTGTATCCATATTCCACAATACATTAAATGAGATCGCATTGTCCCCGTCCAAAGTAACAATGAGCCCATTATTACGGAACACCTCTTCCTCAGCTGGTTTTGGCTTCTTGAGCATCCATGGTTTGTTATCCTAACAAATACGTTAATGGACCTGAATTCAATTGTCACAAGCACCATGATACTCACTGAATCAACAACTGAATCGATGCCGTTAGGCATCATCATCAATATACCAATTCTGACACTCTTTCCCAGGCTTGATGACCATGTGGTGGTGCTAATGACAGCTCGAGCCTTGGTCAAACCAGAAGCTTTCGATCCACTGGCAACATGCTGCCCAGCCTGAGCCTAGGAAGGAAAATCAGAAAATGGCCATGATATTAGTTGTATTGTGATACTTACCCTGGTTGAAAGCTGAAGACTTATTCGTCGTGCAGCTGGAAGACCTGGGTTGGGCCAAAAGCCAAAAGAAGCCTCACTATGAGCCACTCGAGAAGAGGCCCGTGGTTGAGTTCGTTGTCGTAAGCCAAATCAGTCAAGTACCATCTCAACAGTTTCAATTGGCTCGGGAGCAACGATAGCGGTATCAACTGGTTGAGATGTAGTAGTCGAAGTTGGAGTTAGACCAGAAGCAACTGGATCGTCCGGTTGGACAGGAAGATGGTGGAGTTCCTTGCGATGGCAAGTTTGGCAGCAGTTTCCCTTGTGTTCTGCGCCGGAAATAAACTGGGCACAGGTAGTTGGTCCTGCCATGTTTAACGTCACCTCAGAGGTAGCGTAAGGCAGTTGAGTTGGCAATAGGAAGGTTCGCACAAGGAGAGGCCACAAAACAAGGCCACAAAAAAACTCAATCAACGGTAACAAGATGGTGCCCAATATATATGTTGTGGATAGTATCATCTCGTTTACAATGCCTCCTCTTCAATCACACCAATTTCAGTCATTATATCCAGACTCTGCGCCCACAAAACAGCGCGTGGCCACCAAATTCTAAAAGGCAGGTGCACCGTGTACTCCCTTGCAGCACGGCCAACCATAATTACCTCAGTTTCACTGTAGGTTCTGCCTACTACTATCACTCCCCACGGTCCTTGCCTCCCCACTAGTTGGCCGGTCACAAAATGTCACAGGAAGTCACACACTGTCACACCGCACAAGTTGAAGCTCTACTGAGTCACTCAGTCACACTAAACAGCAGCTAAGTCAAATATCTACTAGTCTAGTATTTCGTATTAGGAAAGTATATATACCAACTATATACCAATGTCCCATATTGTATGAGATTGTATTAAGCTAATTGTATGAGTATATACTAGATGCGAAGGTATAGATGGTTGGGTCCGTCTCAGAGCCATTGACATGGACTTGGTGGTGGTTGGTCGAGTGAGGCTGGACCTGGCCCTGGTGACCCGGCGGAACGGAAATAAGAAAGTGATGATGGTACGGAAGGTTGAACGCAGATTGATGATGGTCCCGCTGTGTGAATTGAACTATCTTGTTGGGTGCTGCTTTGATCTTCATTGCCACCCGGTAAAGAGGCTGTGTATTTGCTGCATTGTCCACGGCCCCGGCTCCGAGTCGTTTCCCCAAACAACGCAGAAAATCGAGGATTTTGAGCGAGTGACGGATTTTCAACCATGCGTGCTTTGATTTTGTTCATGAGGACTGCAACCATGTCCTTGGACTCCATAGTAACTTGCAGCGCACGTGCAATTGTAACCAAGTCATCTTTCCGCTTGTAAGTAGATAGGGGGGAGTCAAATGTCTTCAGAACAACGTCGCAATCAATTCGGAATGCCCTAGCCTCATTCTCAGCCTTTTTCCTGGCTGCAGTCTCCGCTTCCTTGGTGGCTTTCTCTTCCTCCTCCTTCCGCTGGGATTTGAATGCGTCCATCATGTCCGGGTGAGTGATCCAGTGAGATGTAATTTTCATTGTCCGTCCCTTTGCCTTCTTTTTGTTAGCCTGTTGCTCTCGCAATGTTGAGATCTCATGTCTTGCCATGGTGCAGTGAGCATTTGCAGACTCAAGCTCAGCCACTCGCGCAGCCACTATGGTCACAAGGGCCTGACCTTGTGCATGAAGTTGGCACATGTATTCCCAGCGGTCCTCGTTGCTCATCTCCGAAAATTGTGTAAAGGAGGGAAGGGAAAGCAGTGGTCCAGTAAACAATGAGGGCCCATGCGGTGGCAGTGGCAGAAGCGGTTCTAAGTCGTTTGCTTGTGTGGCTGTGTGTAGCGTAGTCAGTTGCTCAGAGACTTTGAGTTCTGAATCAATGGATGTCATTGCGGCCGCTGGGGATCGACAATATCCTGAGGAATATGGTGTCGATGGAGCAATGGTTCCATTGGCAGAAGGAAGATCGTGGGTGGAAGAGTCCAGCTGAGTGTATGATGCTGAGATAATCAGCAGTGTTGGCGCTTCGAGACTGGGGCCCGGTAAACATTCCTGCTGAGTAGCATTTAAGCCCAAGTCATAGTAGAACTCTTCACTGTCCTTATCTAGATTGCTTCCATGAATCTCGTCCAACATGCCCTCGTCCATCTCCAGTATACCCTTACTGCCTGAGCAGACTTGGATCATGTTCTCTGATGAGTCACTGGCCTCTGTTTGTACTCTGGATTGCAGAGCACTGATGACGGTTGTAGAGGTCGAGGCCTGGGAAAGGGAGACTTCGGCTGGGTAGGAGGCTGGAAGATGGATGTTTCGAGAGGAAGCATTGCTAGGCATGTAATCCTTGTCAGTGAAAATGGTTGGGTTGAAAGGATAAATCCCAGTTTTCGCAAAGGCCTTTTTGATCAGTGCAGGGGTAATGAGTCATGACATTTCGAATGGTGGTCATGTATTCAGGGATGAAATTGTACTGGTCAATTTTGACCCCTTCCATGATACGCTGACCACAATGAGCAGTCTATCTCCGTTGGACAGAAGAGAAAACTCCAACATCAAGAGGTTGGAGTTTGTGTGTCATTTTAGAAGGGAAAGCTAGGACAATGATGCTGTACTCATAGGCCACAGCCTTGAGCTTATCGGTTTCATGTGAATCATGTCCATCAACGGTGAGGACGATCGGTTTGTTATTGACTCGGCATGCAAGAGCATTCGGGACAAATGTCTCCCTAAACCACTTCTCGCACAACTCCCGATCTGTCCAGCCATTTGGGGATGTTGCGATACTGATAAGTTAACATCAAATAAGCAATATATCAGGTGATTATGATCATGAACTCACGCTCCAATACCTTCGATGTTGGAATGGTTGGCGATGGGGCCCTCCTTCAAAATGAACGCTGGTGGCATTGCAGCACCTGCTGCGTTGACACATTCAATGATAGAAACCAACTCCAGGTTGTTGCTATGTAGACAATAACGCTCCTTGTCATCCGACCCAAAAATAAACTTCATCCCAGATCCTTGCCTCCCGCCGCCCATCTGACAGCCTTTCTCATCCATATTCCAATTGTGTTCAGGGGGTATACTGTCATATTTCTCCTCTAGCTGACATCTAAGCTCGAAATATTCTTCAACGGCAGTCCTGTTGAAATTTTGAGCGCGTTTTGGGTCAAGGCCACGGGGTTTTGCTGAAACAAGACAGGGGTGACAACGAAGAAAGCGTCGTGTCCAATTTTTTCCAGGACGCTTACCACACATTTCTAAGGCTTGTGCACGGAGGTGTGTAAAGTGGAGCGGGGTTGCACGACTAGAATTCAATTGACACCAGTCAACAAGTGCTGCCTCTTGCACAGGTGTAAGGAGCTGAAGGTTGACATATCCTTCATCTCATGCTTTGTGAAGCCCCTTCACTCGATTCATCAGAGTCTGTCGAGTGACCTGAGGGAGCAACGGTAATTTATCAGTTCAGCTAAACAGTAAAAATGAGTGGATGGAACTTGACCCCTTCTGCTTTTGCAGCTATAGAATAGGACTTGTAATGACCTTGGGTGACTCCTGAGATGGCAGCTTGAATTCGTTCTTCATAGCGAGGTGGTTTTGAAGGCTGAGATACTGTTAGAATACAAACGTCCATATTACCATACTTAGTAGCTTACCTAATCACGTTTATTATTTCCTGTTCGTCCATAGGTTACTTCCTCAGTCGACTTTCATTGTCTACTGAGGTAAGACACTCGTTTACACACTCGTTACTACACTTACTCACATACTGTAGACTTACTCTCGTCTACAGGTAATATAGTTGACTTTCATTGTCTACTGAGACTTACTCTCATCTACAGGTTATGAGCCCTGGTGCTTAACCTTAAAAACAGATCAGAGAAATAGTAGCTATGTGTTCTAGCCTACCCGAAAGACGAAAGCATGTCAAGGCCTGGAGATCGAGTACTCAAGGTCCCGAAGCTGGATGCTTCAGGGAAACAGTGGCCTTTATGGAAAAGACGCCTCGAAGTTTCACTCCGAGCACGAAAGCTACTAGGATACCTAGATGGTACCAAGCCCCAACCTACCCACCCTGCCACTCTTCGAACTGACAAATTGTGGAAACCAACCAAGCCAGATGAACTGAAGGAAATGCAGGACTATGAGGCTGCTCTCGAGAAATGGGATGAAGAAGATGGATTTGTGCAACAGCAAATTGCCGTCACTATTCCAGACTCCATCTTT
>JBBPUL010001030.1:0-12207 GCA_038094675.1 Spongispora temasekensis
ATGAACACTATGACACTATGGCACTATGATACTATGAGTACTATGATTACTATGAGTTACTATGAACACTATGAAACACTATGAACACTATGAGCACTATGGCGAAATCCTGGTTTTGCTGATGCTGACCTTTGTCATCCCATCATCAGTGAGCACCTGCATCTTTGTCGTGCTACATGCATTGTTGTATGGTTTTGTCATAGTCACAGTCATGGTCAATGTCAGCATTGATGTCGCATTTGAGTTCTCACACCATAGTCACCATTGTGTTATATATCATTGACAAGAAAGAGGGTTGGGAGAGGAAATAAAAGAGAAGGAGGGAGGCCTGTAGTACTATGCTGTTGTAAAGTTATTGCACTGTCATTGTGACTGCATTGCAGATGAGGACCCTCACATCTTAAGGTGGAGGCATGCATTGTTGTGACTTGTCATACCTTGCATGTGAGCATGCACTAGAAGTGAAAAGACTCAGTAAATACTGCATAGCAGTGAAAATGTACATACATTGTCATCATGTTCACCATCACCATCACCATTCCCTTACTCTCATCCATGACATTGTTGATCAGAAGCAAATTCAAAGGGAAAGCATGCTGTGAGTGCCCTGGACTCCATAGAAGATGATGAATTTGAAGATCTCTTTTCATTCCATTAATTGTGCATGGTGAGCTTTCCGCTGTTGCCAGATTCCTGACTAATTTTTGTGTCTGTAGTTGTTCTCTTCAAGTTGTATCTTAATTGGCTTATAGTTACCTTGGTCTATGTTTCATGTAGTAATACACAATTTGTGCCTACAATGTTAATAGTATACTGGTGTTTTGACTCATCAATGACATAGACCACAGAAGAAGATCCTACCCACCCAAAAGTAGATTGTCTATGTTATTTTACAATGAATTGTCAGATCTTCATAGCTGTAGAAAAACCATTTTTCCTTTGTTGACATATGCTTACCATTCAGAAGGTCAAGTTCTTCACAAGAGATCATGCCTGATATCAGTAAAATATATCCCCCTGTACAGCTCTGTATAGACCTTATACAGAGCTGTACAGGCCACAGAGATACAGATAGGTTCTCCCCTGTACAGGTCTATATGGACTTATGTAAACTATCAAAAATAAATCATAAATTTAATTTCAAAATCAAATTATTTCAAACTCAGTCATTACATAATCCTCTATATTTATAATTTACTAGACTAAGCTATATGAAACAAAAACAAACAACTTACATAATTAGTTACAGATTACATAATAATATATCCACACTTACCATATATGGATATTGTCAAACACAGACAAGCATAATCAATTAAGTAATGGTGGTAAGTGGTAAGTAGAAAGTGGTGGTGGTAGAGATGATAAGAAAGAGGCTGTGGGAAAAAAACTCACAGGTGTGTTGTTTATATACTGTGTTGGTACAAATAAATTAAAATAACCAAATATGGAATGCACACTTGTGTGGGAACTTCAACTTACATCAGCATCCACTCTCTTCAAAACTGCTGAGTCCAACTAACTGAGCACAACAAATAATAATGGCAGTTTTATGCTTAGACATGGCTGTACCAAATGTAGTATAGAGTAGTGTCTTTCATTCCGCGCAAGAATTACATAATCCGGTGCACATGCAGCCCAGATATAGCCAATTTAATCTCTGAGTTATTTAAAAAGGGAAATGCCATATAACAAATGTGCATGGGAATTCTATGCTTAGTAATGGCTGTGCTGGCCTTCGTTCTGACCAAGAATTACATAATCCGGTGCAGATCCGGCCACATTATAGCCAATTTCATCTCCTATGTTACTCAAAGAAGAAAAGGCTTTATAACAAAAGCACATGGGGATTTCAGGCTTGGTAATGGCTGTACCAAATGTAGTATAGCGTAATGGCTTCCATTCCGCGCAACTATTACGTAACCAGACGCAGATCCGGCCAAGGTATAGCCAATTTCATCTCACATATACTTAAAGAGGGAAATGCCTCATAACAAAAGTGCATGGGAATTGTACACTTAGTGATGACTGTACCAAATGCAGTACAGAGTAATGGCTCGCATTCCGCGCAAGAATTACATATTCCGGTGCAGACCCGGCCAAGATATAGTTAATTCCATGTCAAATGTTATTTAAAGAAGGAAATGCCTTATAACAAAAGCATGTAGGAATTGTATGCTTAGTAATGGCTGTACCAAATGTACTATAGAGCAATAGCTTTCGTTACATTCAAGAATTACATAATCAGGTCCAGATGCAGCCATGATATAACCAATTTAGTACTATTATATATTATTTGTTAGTGAATTGTCATTTAGATCATTATTTGATTTGGTTAGTGTTTGGTTGTGCTTGGTTAGCTGGTTAGTGTTTGATTGTGTTTGGTCAGTGTCTAGTTAGGAGGCTTAGTTGTATTTAGATGATGTCTGGTTCGCATGCTTGATTGCCATATTTAATGAGTGCTTGATTAATGTCTGGTTAGTGTATTTGGTTGTGTTTGGTTTGTATGTTTATATTTGGTTAGTATGGTTGTGTTTGTTAGTGTGGTTATATTAGTATGGTTATATTTGGTAATGGCTATATCAAATCTAGTAATAGTGTTTATTCCATTGTAGAATTATATAATCTGGTGTAAATGCAGTTGTGATATAACTAATTTAGTGTCACTGCATGTTGTTTGTTAGTGAATTGTCACATAGATTATTTGTGTTTGGTTGTGCTTGGTTAGCAGTTGGTTAGTGTTTGGATTTATTTGATTAGTATTTGGTTAGTCTGCTTGATTATATTTGATTACTAGTGTCTGATTAGTATGCTTGATTGTGTTTGGTTGTGTTTGGTTAGTCTACTTGGTTATATTTGGTTAGTATCTAATTAGTATATTTGATTGTATATATTTGGTTATGTTTGGTTATAGCCTGGTTAGTGTATTTGGTTGTGCTTGGTTGTATTTGATTATGTATGCTAGACTATAAGTCTCTACTAGCCTATACAAGTCTGTATCTCTGTACAAGTCTGTACCTCTGTGTGAAAACCAGTGATTTACTGATGGATAAGCCACATACAGTAGCAACCCATACCCTACAGTTCAGCAAGAGACCCTCAGACCAGGTCTGCATTGCAATTACCAACATTGCACCATGCTATCCATGTTGGACTCTTGCAGTGTGGACCCTCCAAGGTAACAGTACCTGCTAGGCCCCCACTGGCTCACCAACACTCCATGTGCCCAAATGACTAGGACAAAGTTCTCTCTGAGACTCTTACAACACTATTCATTTTTGCTCTTCAAGGATACTCTGCAGGTGCACTCAGTACCACTTGGAATGCACATTGGTGCCACAGAAAGCCAGTGCATGACTATCCCCTCTGCAAACTACTCACCGAGCACTATTTGCATTGGAAAATCACCCCAACCCAGTAGCTCAAAAGCGAGGATAGCTTGCATTCCCCCAGCCAATTCACAGCAATATAGTATGTCATTCTCAAGTTAAATGTAATTATGTATTCTAAAATCCACATTATTAAAGAGGTTATCAAAGACGTCTTGCAGGGCTTGAACCTGTGCATAACTGATAGCCCAAGTTCTAATATCCATGTAAGTGGCCGAATAAGTATCATGTTTTGATGGTCATTTTCTTCTTTATAGGTGTTCAGAGAGGTGTCTCACAAGACTTTCAAGGTACTTGCAAATCTAGTAGAAATGTGGTCTTTGCCACAGAGAAAACCTAAGTGTGCAGAGTCTGCTTCATTATTGGATCTGTTACTGATTCATATTAGGTTATTTTACCATCCCAGCATTCAAATACTTTTTGTCTTGATGCCCACTCCAGCCCATGAGTTCACCATCACCGAGTTTAGGAGGACCATCCAGCTAGTCTTGGACTCACTTCCAATCAACCACTGATGTCTTCACATCACATTGGAATCTGACTTGACAATCTGTTTGGTGCTCATGGGTTTTGTAGTAACTCCTGATCTTGCACTCATTGCTGTATTTATCAGAGGCAAATTGTCATATAATAAAGTTCTTGTGGTCATGGAATGCACCCTTCAGCCAAGATCAGGGCAAGCTATTGAAGAAAATCTGAGATGAGGTCGAAGGATGGCTGGAGATTATGCTTGTTGTAGCAGTATTTGTTTCAGAGGTTCATGACTACAAATCTCCTGATATAGACTCACCAACTAGGAAATACTTTGCCCAGCAAGAATTCATCCTCCCTGTTATTCCCTATCCCTCCCTCCCTCTGTTAAAGATTCCCTTTTGGTGGAACACCCTCCTTTCAATACTGATGATCTGGATGGTGATTCAGTTGTTTCTAGCACCTCCAAAGCTGATTCAGATGATCAACCTGACTTCGGACCCATCACCATTGCCAGACACACATGGTGTGACATCTGTGATGTTTAGTACCATGTTTAGGTCAAGAAAGATGGTATTTTGGATTTGAATGGAGATAGTGTAACTAGTGTAAGTGATGATTGCTAGGCTTGCCTTATCTCTGATTCACTTTATTTCTAGTTTTTATATCCTATGCTGGAGATGGAGAATGTTGAGCTGGGGATTAACAGTGGGTTGTCCATGGTGAAGAGCAAGATCGCTAAACTCGCCACCAAGACTATGAAATCCAAGACTGCATTGCACAAGATTCAGGAAGCTCAGCTTGGAGTTGAGTTTAATTGGGAAAAAATTCAATCCTATGTTAAGATGGCAGCTGGACAGATGGTGACATTCTGTTATCACATTTGGTTCCTAGAGAACTTTCAGGAAACCTAACATTCTTGTCTAGATAATAGATCATACCACCTGTCGAGTTCAGAGAGCAATTCCTCTGTCCCATTGTTGGAGCCTCCTGATCCATTCATCCTCATTACATGCTATGTAGCAGGGTTAAAACAGATTGTAATTAGGTAGAATAATAACTGGAAGATCACTGCAGACATTGTCCACTGATCATCACTTACATAGTAATAATCACTTGTACACTGCTGCGATGACAATGTACACTCTCTGAGTCACTGCTACACAGTATTCACTGAGTCTTCTCACTTCTAGTGCATGCTCACACACAAGGCATGATGACGTATGATGATGCATGCCTCCACCTCATGATGTAAGGGTTCTCATCTGCAATGTGGTCACAATAACAGTGCAACAACTTTACAACAGCAGTACTACAGGCCTTCCTCCTCTCCTGTTTCCTCTCCCAACCCTCTTTCTTGTCAACAATACATAACACCAACAATGACCATGGTGTGAGAACTTGAATGCAACATCGTGATGCCATCATTGACCATGACTGTGACTATAACAAAACCATGTGACAATGCATGCAGCATGACAAAGACACAGGTGCTCACTGATGATGGGATGACAAAGACAGTACTGAGATGTGTTGATTGATGGTGAACATATTCTTTTTGTCTTCATTCTCTTCTTACTTACATCTCAGTGCCAACACTGATATTAAACTATGATTGTGATGACAATAAACCATGCAATCATGCACACAGCACAATGAAGACATGGGGTGGTTGCCCAAGCAGTACAATCTCATTACCTACCATGATGATGGAACAACAAGGCAATGCCAAGATATGTGGATGGACAGTGAGTATATTTCTTATTATCCTTGTTTCTCTTTCCTCACCTCTCTGAGAATGCTTGACAACAACGAGCACATCATTTCTTACTAGTATCCTTGTCCCCTCTTGATTACTGAGTCTCAATGACCAGGTGATGATGATCTGGATGACAGATACATCCCTGACTCCCTACTTCCCAACTTCTCATCTCCATCCTCTGATGTCTCCTCATCCCATCCACTGTGGTATGTCCTTGCAACAAACCAACTTAACAAAATGAAACATAATGATACAACTGGCATGACACCCATGATCTCCCCATCTGAGGACTGTGGTTTGCTCACATCTATGTAGTAGTTAGTAGTGGTAGTAGTAGTACTATTTGTGATTGAATTGAATTAGTTTGGATAGTAAGAACAGCAATAAAAAAGCATTCAATAGACATATAAGCTCAATAAGGTGATATTGCTGAGAGTGTCTAATCAAGCTATTCTTCTCATCATGTCTTGCAACACTTGATGAGTCTGACAAGACAAAAATTAGCCAAAATTAGATGAAATTAGAAACATGTAAAATTACTGATGTAGTAGTTGACAGCCTAGCACATGTTAGTGTGTGCTGAATGTCTGGTAAGTGTAACCCACCAAGCACAATTCAATGAGGCAGTTCAACATAGTATACATGGAATTCCACCTCATCTCGACATTGTGCTTCAACTCATGTTCTGGAAGAGTTTTGATCATACTGCCTGGTGGCTTGAACCAATTCTTGGAGTTTCTGAGTTTGATCATGTCCAAAAAGTAATCACGATGGAGGCCAGATGAATGGACTGCAATGACAATATGTCGGGCCATCTTGATAAGGTTCTTCTGGATAGTAGCAACATAGTATTTGTGATCAGCTGCATTAGAGAACAAATCGAACCACTCTTGTGTGGCTTTATCAAGAATGGAAGCTGAGAAACAGTCAATGATGTGCTTGACACAGATGTGTATGATGTGTGGAAAACATCTTATCTGTCTGTTGTGCACATTGAAATCAATGTCTCAGATGCACAGTAAGGTTTTTAGGTGCCTCATGCATGTGTTATTGTTACTGGCATTATCCATTGAGAAGTGCCCGACCTATAAATTTCAGTCAATAAACAGATAATGGGTGTAGATGTACAAACCTTGCATGTGGCACCAACATGATCAAGGAGAGCCAGAATTGTCAGTGCCAACAAATTACCATTGTGCTTCTCTTTTAACCTTGTAAAGCTGATCAATGCTGATCTCATCTCTAAACAGTTGTCAGTGCCAGCAGCGATCCAATGAGCAGTGACAGCAAGGAAACTTGTTCTGTCACTAGCTGACCAAGCATCAGCTGTGAACAAAATTCATTCAATCACATCCTAAACAACATGGGTTAAAGGATGGTCAAAAGTCTCAAAGTATAAAAAACCTCTAGTTATTTGCTGAGACTGGCGAGATACATAGTGCTTCCAAGTTACTACAATCTCATTGTGGAGCTTTGTTCAACGAGAGATATCAGAGTCAAGAAGACTTTCATGAAGAAATAGTATAAGTTCCTAGAACTCTTTGCATTTGATGACATTGATGGACTACTTAAATGAGTTGTGAATCAGTCAATGGATACTTAGTCAACATACCTGGTCATCAGCCATGATAAAAGCAATGAGTAGTTTGTGAATCTCTTTCTTCAAGCAAGTAGGTAGGGATGCTTGATCCCTAACATTTGCCATATCTGCTCAACCAGCTGCCACCACCCATGTCTAAAGACCCTCAAGCATGCCACCCTCAGCCACAGTCTGGCATAACTCAGCTATGCTGTAACCAAGTAATATTGCCTTCCTAATGCTGTCGAGCCATATGGGCCAGTTGCATGCTTTGATGAGCCCCAGATACTCGTGCAAGTGCCAGCAGTCAAGATGGCCACTGAGTGTAGAAGTACCAGACTTGGCTGCATAGACATAGATGCACCGGATAGTATATGTCTTCTTCCAAGTGACTGGGTTAGCATCGTGAATATCCCTTTGAAGGTTCAATAAGATTACCATGAATGAATGCTTGATAATATAAGAATGAAAGATACCTGCAATGAGTACAGACAGATCCCTCCTCAGTCTACTCAAATAAGTATTAAACATCAGCTGTGCTTGAGGTCTTTGTTGACTGAGTCTGTGATGGATTGATAAATGGGTTGTATACTCTGGTATGAGGCTGTGCATCAGCAGCAGGCAGATCAGCCCTGGGGATTGTTTCATCATCAATTTCCAAGTCAGACAGCTGTGCATCAATATTAATCTCCTCCTCTTGACAAGTTGAGACATGAGAATGCAGAGCAGCATGAGAAGTTGCATGGGCCCTTGGTGCCTTCTCCACAGTGCATTTGGCTCGACCTCTGCATTTATGGACTAAGGACTCATATGTGAGTTCCAAAGATGCCTGGGCTTTGGGTTTGTGAGCCATATGCAGGAATGGTTCAAACTTTTGAATGACAGAAGGTCAGCCCAGAGGTCAAATTTTGGTGCCATTTTTCTACTGCTCTGAAAATGAGTTTGAGTCTTGACCAATTGTATGTACAGCATCTCACATTGTGCAGAACACATGTTTGAGGGGGCAGTACCAAGGACTGAGGTCTACATTGAAATTGATTGAAATGATTGAATGAATCATGTATCAATGCCAGACATGGCAGTGTACATAATGGAATGTGACTAATTGGGTGACAACCATAGAATCCTTGTTCTGCAGCCTTCGCTTTGCTAGGTATGCTCCATCACTCCAAATCATTCCAAATTACAGTGACTCCAAAAACCATTCCAATGCCTAATCCTAAACTGGGGCATGCAGTGCCCCACAATCAACTGTGGGAATTTTGCTTATCTTTAGTGGAGACAAATAAAATACAAACCCTTGGCTACAACTCTGCCCCTTAAGTCACGTGATTTAGTTCAGGGGCTGCAGAGATATGACCATTTCAAAACAGCAATACCATTGGAACAGTTTTTGGACTTTTCATACTAAGTGGGTATTAGTACTTGGTATATCCTTCTTTTGCCTTGAGCACTGCCTCAACCCTTCTAGGCATGCTCTCAATCAACTTTTGACACTCCTCCACTGGTATTCCCTCCCATGTCTCCTGAATCCTCTCCCACAATTGGTGAATTCCATTAGGAGGGTTTTCATACTCTACCAGCCTCCTTTTGAGATAACCTCAGAGATGCTCAATGGGGTTTAGGTCAGGAGACTGTGCAGGCCATACCATGGTCTCAAAATCCTGCTCTTGTAGCCATCCCTTTATCTTTCAACAGGTATGCTTGAGGTCATTATCCTGCTAAAAGATAATGTCAGATAGATTAAGATCATGAAACTGCATCAAAATCTGAAGGTAGAGATCACCATCCATCCCACCATCAATCTTAGCAGCATAACCAACTCCCTCCCAAGTCATACACCCCCATATCATCACAGAACCTCCACCAAACTTAACTGTTCCTTGTACCAGCCTATCACTGAGCCTCTCCATGCCCATTTCCTCCCACCTGACCCTAGACGATTGATTTTGGTCTCATCAGACCATATCACCTTCTTCCAATCCTCCAATCTCTATAAGCAACAGCAAAATCCATATGATTCTTGTGATGCCTAGCAGAAAGTAGTGGGCATTTGGACTTGACTACAGCTTTCATCCCAGACTTTTTCAAGTGGAGGTATTGGGATGGAGAGGCTGGTTGGTGATGGTGGAGAGTGCTTTGGTGATCTGGACAGCATTCTCAGCCTTTTGAGATGAAATGAGATAGATAGCATGGTGAATGTTGGCAGAAGAAAGCTTTGATGGGTGACCACCAAGAGATTTTTGGAGGTCAGAACACTCCTTAGAATGAAGTCTGGATATAGTAGCAATGCCTACACCAGTACTAGAGGCAATGGAGCAGATAGAATGACCAGCATCAAGCTGGGAGAGAATGGTATTCTTTTGTGTGGCAGAGTGTGATTGCATGATGGTAGTGGTAAAGAACAAAGAGGCATGGGAATGTTTTAGAACTCAGACACAATGTTTGTATGTATATCTATATTTGTAACACCAAATAAAGTTCAGTATAGCTGAGATTCTATACTGTATAATAAAAGTCCAAAAACTGTTCCAATGGTATTGCTGTTTTGAAATGGTCATATTTCTGCAGCCCCTGAACTAAATCACATGACCTAAGGGGCAGAGTTGTAGCCAAGGGTTTGTACTTTATTTGTCTCCACCAAAGCTTAGCGAAATTCCTACAGGTGATTGTGGGGCACTGCACACCCTGGTTTGGGGTTAGGCATTGGAATGGTTTTTGGAGTCACTGTATGATTGAGTGCTTGAGGATGACTGGGATGCTTGCAATTGTGAAACTTCATTCGCATTCTTCTGCTTCTTGTGAGCAGAGGGTGCATGAGATGGCCCAGATGGATGCTTGTGCTTGCTTAAAAGATACCACTCAGAGTAATGTTGGTATACAGCTGTCAACACACCTGTTCTCAATGATGCCCACACCACATCCCATGGCAAAACCATGTCCACTTCCAATTCATGTACATGCTCAATGGCCTGAGGGTCTGCCTGACTCACCTGCATCTTGGCTATGAGTGAGTCTCTGAGGTGCCTTGAAGTGATGGCCAGATGGGCATTGACATTGTGCATGTCGATGATGGGATAAAGTGTTTGTGAGCACATCAGAATGTACATAGCTAAAGCCATAAGTTGGAACTATACCCTGAATGCTGAGTACTTATCTTGATTATTAGGATCAATAATTATAAAACCACCAGGGTGACATAGATAGAGCTCGATGGTGATGCAGGTTTCTGTCATTCCTCAATAACAACAGGCCCAAAATTACCTGGAGGAATAGCAGAAATGAACTCAGAGCTATTGTGGAAGGGTTGTGAGCACAACTAATATACAGGGGCACTCTTATTTCTGGAAGCCCTCTATTTCAGTGATTCTCCAATGACAACCATAATTGCCAAGTCAACTGTGGGTTGATTCTCAACAATCCATTTCAGTTGTGTGTGAGTATCAGTTTCAGGGATGGTGAAGAAGATCTCTCTGATCCATTTTGGAGTCACCAGAAAACCTGGTACATGAGAGGAGTTGTTCTCTAGCACAAGCTGGTAATCAGGGGTTGCTAATCTATGAGTCTCATTCGCCTTGTGAAAGAACAGAGGGGTGTTGAGGTTACTATGAAGGTTGAATGTGATTTTGTCATAACCAAGTGTGCCAATGAATTTGCAGATGATATGATTGAAAACAGCAATGAATGCCTCATGGGTGTAGGATGGCTTCATCACAAGCAACATTTCATCATCTTTAAGGTATGTTAATCTGATATGAGGTGTTAGACAACCATTCATCCAAATCCTTCCAACATGCAATTTAACATACTTTACATTAGAATTTGAGGATTTCTTGAGCACAGTGAAAAGTTGTACAAAGTTGTATGGTGTGAATTTCAATTTCTCAAAGATCTGTAAATATCAGGTAAGCAGGTTTGTTGAGAAGCATGTAGTTCTACATACTTGTACAGTATCAAGTGACAGATTCATGATGAGTGAGAGAGCATGGTCTAGGAAGAAAGTTGAGTTAGATAACCAAAATATAGCCAAACAGAGAGTCTGACCTATTTTGACAGTATCTGGCTCATCATGGTCATCACTTGATGTTTTTCTGTTGTTGTCACTGTGCATCTTGACATTACAACTGTCATCTCTTGTAATTTTATACTGCTGACTGCCTTTGTTGAGAGGAGATTGGATTTGAGGGGGCCATCAGCAAAACCAGGATTTCGCCATAGTGCTCATAGTGTTCATAGTGTTTATAGTGTTTATAGTATTTCATAGTAATTATAGTACTCATAGTACTCATAGTGTCATAGTGCCATAGTATTCATAGTGTTCCATAGTGTTCATAGTAATCATAGTAATCATAGTAATCATAGTGTCATGATGACTAATGGTAGTACTGATCAATATTTTTCCACTACTAACTAGGCCTAATTAGTGCTTTGCTAATATTCCTAACCTAGACTGACCAATGTTTTTCTACTAACCAAGTATAACTGGTGCTTTTCCAATATTTCTAACCCAGACTAATCAATGTTTCTGACTAACCAAGTATAACTGGTGCTTTGCCAATATTTCTAACCCAGACTAACCAATATTTTCTACTAACCAAGTATAACTGGTGCTTTGCCAATACTCCTAACCTAGACTAACCAATGTTTTCCTACTAACCAAGTCTAACTACTAGTGTTTTGTCAATATTCCTAATCCAGACTAACCAATTTTTTTCTTCTACTGACCAAGTCCAACCAATTTTGCCAATATTCCTAATCCAGACAAGCTATGAAGTACTGTCAAAAAGTATACCAAAAAGTGTATAAAAGTGTATCAAACAAGAAGAGAAAGACTTAGTAAAATTTATTGTTGCTTATATCATTTGTTATGAGTGAGTACTACCAAAAAGCATAGCATAAAATATACAAAAGTATGTATACCAAACATCTGAAGAAAAGATAGGGTGAAATCTGAGTGATGAAGTACTACCAAAATGTATACTACTAAAGTGTAGTAGAAACATGTA
>JBBPUL010001031.1:0-12202 GCA_038094675.1 Spongispora temasekensis
GAAATCACATGATCCAAGGGGCAATGTTGTAGCCAAGAGTATGTTCTATTTATATCCCCACCAAAGCTAAGCGAAATTCCCACAGTGATTGGCAGTGCGCGCAGCGCACTGCCATTGGGGTTAGTATGGAAAGGGTTTTTGAGGTCACTGTAGCAATGCTTCAGGAAAGGTGGTTGTGTTCAATTCATATGAAGTCAGCAGCATCTCCCATCTATTGCTATCATACCAGTAATAGTATTTTCTATGCCCTCACACATGCTAATATGCACCTTTGGGCATTTGAAGTCATACGTCGTTCATCTCTATACATTTATACATGTGCTAAATCCATCTCAGAAGAATGGCAAGACATTTGTTAATGAGAAACCAGCAGTAATAGTGTTGAAAGATTTGTAATCACACAGTTGCTCCACTAGTAGACAGATGGCATACATGCCTCCTCTGTCTGTGACCCCCCCTGTCACCACAATGCCTTCCATGCTATCATCATTATTGCCATACAGATTCCCTGGTAGTGGACCACCAGGCACTGCACAGTACAGTTATCCTGTGCACATCTACATTCACACACCTCCACCATTCAACTACACTCCACTGACCATTGGACAGCAATCCTCAACCCCAGTTCCCTCTCCTATCAGCATAGCTCCTGGGCCATCCATTCCACCATTGAGTGACTCAGATGCTTCAGAAGTCGCCAAATGGTTCTTGTACCTCAATGAGCATGAGGCATGCAACAAAAAAGGAATCACATTCACACCATTTGGTCCCATTTTGGAAGAGCATGGTTTCATTCATATTACAGAGCTGACTTCACAATTCCTTCCAGCAGATACTCTTGCAAGGTTGCTGAATATCAAGCTACATACTGCAATGGATATTCTCAAGTACATACAAAGTGGTGTAAATGATATTAGATATGGAAAATTGGTATTCTCCAAGTAGCTATACTGTATACATATTTTTTTCGAGCAATGTTTTATGCATTTTCCCTGCGAAACGACAGGATCATAATAATCTCGGGACCCCCAAAATTTTGAACTTCCAAAACCTCTTTTTTTTTTTTTTTTGTACCGGTCTATTCGGAAAGTGATGGCCAGGCTATTCTGAATTGAATGGTATCATTTCCGTTGAGTTCTGAGTGGGCGTTGAGGTGAAAAAAGGCGACCAAAGATGAGACCTGTTTTTTACATAATTTTCCCATGTGGCCAGGTTGCCTGAAATAGACAGTAGTCTGTGACCAGTTTCTTTTTCCCAATCTGAAGCTGTCATAATGGTTGTTACATTCCCACCAATCAAATCGTTGTGATTCGGGACACATAACCTCCCGTAAGTTGTCAAAGTGAAGTGCTCATTTCAGCTGCTCAACAGATAGGCTGCACTTATACTCAGATCCAGATCGGCGTAAACTTTAAGCATGTAGTTCAGATCATATGTGCCAGTGGCAGCACCACATGGTCAATGATATCCAGCCCCATTAAATGAGCACACGGAATGAAGTTTCTGTAAGAAGGCAACTACTGCTTCACATACAGTGGATTTATCAGTGCACCTCGGCCATTCACACGGTTGAGGAGAGAGGACCATGGGTTGGACCCCCGAGTGGCATCGCATGGGCTCAAGTCGCTAATGACCACGGCCTGGCCTGAAAGTTCTGAGCTGCCCAAGCCCGCTTGACCAAGTCAGTCTAGACTGACAACAGTGGTCAGGTGTGCCGGCTTGCTGGTGTGCATATACCCTTTGTGGTCACTGCAGGTCCTGGAGTCCCCGCGGCCCCACCTCCATTCACTCAGCAACCATGCAGTGCACTCATTGCATGTTATAGTTGCGAGATTCCTAAACGACTCCTCAGTAGGTTGGCGGTCGGGGGTAGGGCCTGATGAGAGCTTTCTCAGGCTCGAAAACACTATCTTCTTTGGACGTCAGAGGATGCGCTCGCGAAAGAATGTATTGGGGGAGGGTACGCTATGGGTAGGCTACAGGAGTGTGATGACGAAGGAGAGAGGGAGAGAGTGTGTGGGTGAGAGTGCGAAGCGCTCACCAGTCTGGAATGGAAGCCGTCACCTGCCGGATTGGTGGGAGCTGTGAACCCCAGAGGTAGGAGTGGGCGACGATGCGCGTGGCAGTTAGCGGCACACCCGGTAGTTAGGAGGAGAGCAGGACTCACGAGGGGAGAAAGGAGCTTGGCAAGGGCATGGTGTAGCAAATGAAGGTGTCGTGGAAGGTCGGGGAGGCTTGCATGTATAGTGCGAGGATTTGGGTGTGGCGGCGGAGGAAGATGAGGAACGCGTCACTCACCCAGCAGCCTTTGACCTTGACCACGTTGAAAGGGACATTCCGGAGGAGGTATTCTAGGGTTGAGCTGATGCAGATGCCGTGGCCCTTCAGGGGGGGCAGGCCAGAAGCTTTGAGGGTGGAGTCAAGTGTCTTCAGGAATTTGGAGCAGGTTAGGGGGACCATGTTGCACTTCTGGTGGTATGCGAAGAGGTGGGCATCCGGTGGGGGGTTGTTGATGCGCAGGTGATTTTGCAAGGCAGCATGGGGGTCGGCAGGACTGTCTTGTTTGGCCCAGTTGATGTCCTTGCTGAGAAGGGAGGTTTTGGTGCAGGAGATGCGGAAGTTGGTGACTTCGAGGCCCTGACGATCGTGTTGGACGGATATGCTGCAGGTGGTGATGTGGAGAAGGGGATCGAAGGTGGAGAGGGTGGGTACGGTGAACTCTCTGGTCTGAGTGGTGGCGAAGAAGGCAGTGGTGAGGCACGCGAAGATGGTGGCATGGAGGGGCAGGTTGAGGTCGAGGTGGGTGTGGATTTGTGTGATGACGCTGACAGTGTAGGGTTCGTGAGGCACACATTTGGATGACTTTGGGGCGAGAATTTTGGCGGCTTTCAGGAGGGCATCAAGCTCGGCCGGGTTTGAGCTGAATGACCAGGGTAAACCATGGATCGTGTGCCAGGCGTGAACACCAATAACGTAGTTGGATATGGTTGAGGCGGAGTAGAGGCTGGCGAGGATGGAAACGAAGGCCGAGATGAGGCCAGAGGAGGCCGGGGCATGTTGTTCATCAGGGATCCCTTTGGAGTTGCAGAAGGTATGAAAGGCGAGGAGTCCGGAGCCGTAGGTCTCTTTGGTGGATGGGGCCCAGGCGTAGGCGATGGTGTCGAGAATGTGTTGCATGTCGGCGGTGGAGAGGGGTGGAGGGGCAGAGCAGGGGTTGTGTGGGATCCAGAGGAGGAGGCAGTCGTGAGCGAGGCATGGAGGTCGAGAGTTGGGGGGGTAGGGGTTGAGGGGGTCGGAGGGTTTGGGGGGGAAGCTGGAGGGGATGGGTGAGAGGGGATTGCGGAGGGGGGTGAGAGTGGGGAAGTACCTTTGGCCAGCGCCGAGAGGAGAGTGAGGGGTCACGGTTTATGGGGGGGCATCGAAGTCGATGAGCAGGTGGGAGAGTGCGCTGGGGAGGGGAATTGGGGGGAGGAGGAGAGGTAGGGGGAGTAAAGTCTGCACGAAACAGGGTCGGCGGGGTTGTGCACACTTGGGATGTAGGTAGGGTGGACGGTGCAATTGGATGCAGCCAGCGCAGGGAGTAAGCATTTGAAGATGTCGTTTGTGGGCCGGTTGCAGCTCCTGCCTCTGCGCCATGCTTCGAGGATGCCCTGGTTGTCTCTGAAAACTCTGAAATAAACATCAGTGGGACCATTGCGGAGGAAGGCGAGGATGAGGAGCTCGAAGCTGATGCTTTCGGCCCAGCCAATGTCACGCCTACCTTGTTGCCAGTTTGGGTGGAGTCGCCAGGTCCTCCAGCAGCCATTGAGAAGAATGCCAATGCCAGAGGAGGTGCTTGCATTGGAAAAGGTGAGGGGGTCGAGGATGGGTTGGGGGGCGGGAATGGGAGTGGGTGGGGATGGTAGCAATAGCCGGGTGGACTACCATTTGAGGTCATCGGAGGTGCCATGGGGGGGGGTCCTGGGAATGAAGGGGCAGTTGCCGAAGGTAGGGAGCATGGCCTCGAGGTTGGCGAGGTAAGGGCGTCCCTCGGGGAAGATGAGCGATGCATGCGTGAGTTTGCCGAGGAGGCGCTGCATATCGTTTAGGGGGTGAGTGCGGCGGGAGGACCAGTCGGCAATGGCCTCGAGGTATTTGATGCGCTTAGGTTCAGCGAGGGTGACGGTGTTGTTGGAGAGGTCCCAGACAAGGCCGATGAATGTGGGGCGGGAGGAGAAGAGGATGTCTTTGGATGGTTCCCAGGGGATACCGAGGTCTTGGGAGATGACGTCAATGTCGGCTAAGGAGTAGGCAAATGGGGCGTCTTTGGGGGCTCAGGGGAGAAGGGGGGAGCGGTCCTTCAGGGGGAAGGTGCAGTCTTCATCGTATTCCTCGGTGCGGCCATCGGGGAGGGAACCGCCATCGAACCAGGCATGTCCTCCTGAGGTGCAGGGTCCCCCCAGGGAGTGGATGCAGTGCGCTGCATGGGCACGAAGGGTGTTGTATTGGGTGAGGTGTTTTTTGGGTGTTCTAATGAAGAGGTGGTCATCTACCCATCTTAGGATTGGGCCGATGCCCTCGTGTCTCATTAAGTCAGCACTGGCACTGCTGATGCTACCATAAAGGCCACCGGACAGGGTGAAGCCGAAACATGCAGAGGTATTAATTGCGTACTCGTGGTCAGACAAACGGACTACTGAGGCATGCCATTGGGAGGGATGTAGGGGAACGGTGCATTAGGCCTTGGCAACATCACAAACAGCTCCCTGGGAGCCTGGAGGGAGGGAGGAAAGAATTAGGGATATGATGGGAAAAGTACTGTATGGGGTGGGGAAATCATCGGCATCGATGAGGGAGTTGATAGATGGGGGGGACGAGGGGGGGTGGGGGAAGGAAAGGTTCTGTACGAGACGGTATTTACCTGGTTTGCCTGGTTTGGGGACCAGTGCGAGGGGGGATGTTTTGAATGGTCCGAGGACTTGTTCAATATCTTCACGTGAGAAGGGGTGAGGTATCTTCCTTTAGTGATTTCTTTATGTACAATGTCATGAAATATGGGGGCGAGTTCTAAAATAGAGGAGTGGTTAGGGGGGGAGAAGGTGGAATGGAGGGGGGAGAGGTTGGCATGAAAATTGTGGCAGAGGCTGTCGTATATACAGGGGTATCGGTTTGTGAGGGATGCTATGGTGAGGAGGCGACGCCATGCATCAGGCTTATATGGGGTTAGCGCTAGGGCAGACCTGCACATAAGGGCATCTCTGAGCACCATGACTCGGGTTGCCGCAGCCGGAGCATTCATGTTTGGCGGATCTGTGGGGGAGGGCGCAGCCAATCGGCTTTTGCCAGTTGCTGCAGAGGATGTGGCCATCTGGATTGACGAGAGAGCCCTGGGTGTTGCGGCGTGAGAAGGCAGGGGTGCCATCCCATAGCTTTGGCTCATTGCACTCGCGCATGCAGTGGAGGTGGCGGCCAAGGCAGATAGGGCAGGCAGACTTAGTAGTTGGGTCGGCAGTTACAGGAGCGGTGGTGGAGGGAAAAGGTTTTGGGGGGAGGGAAGTGGGGTGGGAGGAGTTGGAAGGGGAGGGGCAAAAGTGGCAGGGGGAGGATGAATGGGATGAGCGGCGGCGTTCAGTGGTGCTGGTCCGCTGCGCTTGGAAGCGGCGAGCGCGTGTTGTAACCTTATTCAAACTCGCCTTCTTTTTCTGATCTTAATGGTGTGGCACACCGGCTTACATAATATGACATTATGGGTCTAGACCGATCACATGATATGACATCATCAATGACGTCATGAGTCTGGACTCTCTTATCTCTTATCTATGATGTCAGAAGGCTAGACCGCCTCATGGTAGACACATGTAGCTTAGTCATGCCTCATGTATTTAATATAGTAGACATTATATAAACCAGGCCAAGAGTCGAGCTGTCCTCAGCTTCGACCTCTTGTGTCTTTGTGACCTAAGTCGCGGTCCTCCACTCTTAGTTCTCTCCTTCTTGTGGTTAGTAGAGGCCGACGGTCGTGTCCTTGTTAGGTCACTTCATTAGGTCGAAGCTGCCCATATGTTCGCCTCTATCGTTTGCGCCAGTTACATACGCGCCCCGCTCGTCATCGTTACTCGCTGTCAGAAAGCCGATCCACAGGTGTGAAGTGGTCCATCGTTCTATTGGGAACACGGTTGCTCCGTGATAGCTGGGAGAAAAACACTCCCTTATAAAACATTGTCACATATGGTGGTCCGCCGTAGTTTCGGTTCACTTTGATGAGGCTAAGACTCCATTCGAGGAGACACGCTCGTTCGCCGAAAAATAAGAATCAAACCCTTAGTGCATAGTGGGTCAGCGCAGCAGTACTCTCTGTGCAAAAGAGCGGAATCGCGATATCTTCCATAAGAGTCGCAGTCTTGGCGTACTAAAATGTCAGCCATAGCCAGGCAGTTCCCCGGTTCTTCCCCCTTCGACTCTCCAGTCCTAAGCTGGCATACAAGACTCGTCCTCATGAGATGAAACCCCTGTGGAGCCCTCTTCGTGGTAGTGGCAAGCAGGTTCCCCTTTTTTCTTTTTATGTGCACCATCGGCTACGAATTCCTCGCCGTTTGCAAAGTAGCCCCCAAGCCAGAGTGGGATTGGACTGGAAACACGAGCTTCCAACTAGAAGCAGCAAACGTCCCCCCACATCTTCTCCAGCTCTTCTTTGACGCACGACGTGCCACTCCTCCTTCTCCCAACCCTTACATTGCCACAGCCGAATTTGTAATTCACGAAAATGTCCAATTCCGCGATCAGCCAGAAAATCGACGATTTGGCAGACCAACTGTCGGGTCTTCAGCTCGACATCACCACCAAGGCCAAGCGCACCATAGGAGATCCCGGTCTTTGGGATGGGAACAAGACGACCTTCCGACTATGGTGGGCAAAAATAAAACTTTATCTAAAGGTCAAAAGTCTCGACAAGCGCGAAGAGACTTATGCGGTAGTAACCCGCTTAGTGGATGATGCCGCGCCCTTCGCAATAAAGACCTTAGAGGAGTTTGGTGACAAAGATGTTGATGAATGGCCAGCAGTTGCTGACGTTGAAAAGGAACTAACAACATATTTTGTAATAGGCATGCTTTGCCATGAGGCCTACAAAAAACTTCTAAACCTAAAACAAACTGGCGACTTTACCCTCTTCATGCGGGATTTCTCAGCACTGTTCTCAGATGCCAAATGTAGTAACGAGGAAGCTGTGCACTTGCTGAAACGAGCAGTGCAATACAAAATTCATATCAAACATGAGCTGCATGGAAAGGCACTCGATGACAATGACTATTCAGGATTGGTGGAGGCATACACCACTATTAATCAAAAATTCGATAGAATTGCATTGGCAAGGCCTAGCATCAGTCCAGCCACACCTCGTTCCTCAAATGCCAGACCCTTTGGTGCTCGCCCCCTCCCACGTCCCCCTGTGCCGGGACAAAGGTTTACTCCAACCGGTACTCAACCAGGACAAGGTGCTCCTATGGAGATAGACCGACAGACCCCACACACACCATCCGCCCCTGACAATTGAACATGCTTTGGTTGTCAAAGAAAAGGTCACATTTGGGCAATGTGTCCTACCAATCCTTCTCGCCGCCCCCAAAATCGTGCTTTGTATGAGGCAAGAGAGGCCGTCTCCTCTCTCCCTCATCAAGCCCCAGGGTACACTGCATCCTGGCACCCACAACAGCAGCAAACATCAACTCCACCCCCACAAGCACCGCAACCAGTGGCTACAGCTCACCATCAAGCATGGATGATGGAAGAAGCCGAAGCGTACTGGTGAGATAGGCTTGCAGTCGAAGCATGCGCTAAGGCGGGTTTTTGAGGCCGACTTCAGATATGAGGGTGTCTGAGGTCTCGGACCATATTCCTTTTAATACTGTTCCTACTTACGAAAATGTTTTAAATACAAAAAATAGTGTTTCGGACTATGTACCTGTTTCAGATTTCTTTGATACGTATTACGATGAGTCAGAATGGGAAGAAATAACCCCTGTAATTAATTCTGTTAACCTTTCTTCATCTTTTAATTATGAAGTGTTTGATATGTGAGAACTCGCCAAAATGGCCCAGGACGAAAACTATGAGCCTGTCTTGTTCTCATCGCATGAACTGTCATCTCGATATGGTAGCCCATCAGACGAATATTCCGCAGCGAAGTCTCAATTGAGCTCGGCCCCGGAAGAAAAACATTGGGTGCTTAATTTCGCACAAATCCAAAAAAATAACATAAATTATAAAACCCCTCAACACATTAGGATGATGCCGTATAAGACACAGCACCTGCGAGAGAATGCTCTAGAAGTGGAGCTTAAACTACAAAGGAATGACCAATCTTCGGTCTGGGTCTCTGCGTTAGTCGACAGTGGAGCAACTCATTGTTTTGTCGACCAAGGATTCGCTACCGCCAACGCTATCGCTTGCGAAGAATTGGCTAGGCCCATTGAAGTCAGGAACGCTGATGGATCTGCAAACGTGGGCAGAGGAATTACCCACGTATGTAATATATACACAGAAATGAAGGATGGGAATGCAATAGTTTATTCATTTCCTTTAACTTTATATGTATCCAACCTAGCCACGAATGCAGTTTTCTTAGGATATGAATTTCTTAAGCAGTACAACCCCTCCATAGACTGGAGAAATCATACCATGACTTTTACCCGCTACCCTGGTGTGAGCATAAATGAAATCTCTCTGGAAGAACAAAAACAAATAAAAATGGAAGTTCCTAGCGAATTTCACGACTTCTTAGATGTTTTTTCAGAACAGGAATCCATGCGCATGCCACTTCGTAAGACTTGGGATCATGCAATTGACTTGCACCCGGACTTTGTACCCAAAAAGGGTCATGTCATCCCCATGTCACAAACGGATTTGCTTGAGATTCGCAAATTCCTAGATGAAGAACTAGAAAAAGGGTATATCCAACCATCAAAGTCGCCCCAGACAGTGCCAGTTTTCTTTATACCTAAAAAAGACGGCAAAAAGAGATTGGTGATGGATTACCGTTATCTGAATGAAGGAACGGTCACGAATGTATATCCATTGCCTCGTATTGATCAACTGGTTGATCGGCTTCGTGGTGCCGACATGTTTACCACGCTAGATATTCGTTGGGGATATACCAATGTGCGCATGAAGGAAGGTGATGAATGGAAAGGAGCCTTCGTTACCCCTTTTGGGTCCTTTGAACCCCTGGTCATGTACTTTGGTTACAAAAATGCGCCTGCTACGTTCCAGGCTATGATGGACGATTTATTTCATGATCGCTATGATGACACTGGTGCTTACCTGGACAATCTCATTGTCTTTACGACTGGTCGTTCGCGTGCTGAGCATGCCTGAAAAGTTCACGAAGTGTTACAGGTCCTACGGGATAATGACCTTTATTGTAAACCTTCGAAATGTTTCTTCTTTAAAACTACGGTTGACTATCTGGGTATGGTCGTATCTAAAGACGGGGTAGATATGCAACAAAATAAAACAAAAGCTATTGCAGAATGGCCCCAACCGCAATCTGTAAAACAAGTCCAATCATTTTTAGGACTCTATAATTATTATCGTCGTTTCATTGAAAACTTTGCACACACTGCCAAACCCTTGATGGAATTAACAAAGAAAGATGTATCATGGTCCTGGGGACCAGCACAAGAGGACGCATATTTAACATTAAAAGACAAATTCACGAAAGCACTGCTACTCGCATACCCCGATAGTACAAAAGAACTAAGGGTAGAAACAGATGCCTCGGACATCGCAACTGGAGCAGTGCTCTCAGTACATTGTGAAGATGGTCTATGGAGACCTTGCGCTTTCATCTCGCACTCTTTTGATGCTGCTGAGCGCAATTACCCTATTTATGACAAAGAAATGGCCGCTATCATTCGTGCACTCAAAGAATGGCGTCATTATCTTATTGGCAGTCCACGATTCGAGATCTGGACAGATCACAAAAACCTAGAATACTGGAAAAAACCACAAACCTTATCGCCATGCCAAGCTCGATGGCACACCACGTTACAGGAGTTTAATTATGTTCTTATTTATAAACCTGGAACCAATGCTAGAGCCGATGCGTTATCCAGAAGACCAGACCATGGTGATGCAGTGCAGAACCTCAATGAAAATATCATGGTACTCCCACCGCAGGTGATCATCAATGATGTACATCTAGAATCACCTTTCCTAGAGAAACTACGAAAAATGTCAAAAAACCTAAAAATACCATCATCAGTGACTTGCTGGTTCGACGAAAATCAATCTGTATTTATCAACGACTCCAATCGAGTATTCATACCTCCAGGATTGAGGATAGAACTCCTTACACTATGTCATGATTCCCCTATCACTGGACATGCGGGTCAACAATGAACCTTATCTACAATCTCTCAGCACTTCTTTTGGCCTGAAATGAAAAAAGAGATTAATGAATATGTTGATCGTTGTCAAATTTGCATGCAATCTAAATCGACATCTCGTCCTCCGGCAGGAAAGCTGGCACCATTACCAATTCCAAAACATCCCTGGGAGGATATTTCTGTCAACTTTATTTCAGAATTTCCCGCAGTAAAAGGCATAGATGCCATCTGTGTAGTCATAGACCAATTTTCTAAGGAAGTGGTGTTTACACCATGTTCTAAATCTATCAACTCCAAAGAGTTAGCCATCCTATTCCGAGATCAGGTGTGGTGCAAGCACAGGTTGCCCAAAACAGTAATTTCAGATCGAGGACCACAGTTCTCTTCAGCATTCACATCTGAGTTGTGTAAACTGCTTAAGATCGAACAGAAACTCTCTACTGCGTATCACCCACAAACAGATGGGCAAACAGAAAGAGTGAACCGAGATCTAGTGCAATATCTCTGCTGTTACGTGTCCAAGAATCAGGAATCTTGGCCAGAGTATGTCAAAATGGCTGAGTTTGCCCATAATAATACTGTCACACGTGCTACTGGTAGCATCCCATTCACTGTCACTAGAAATTACATGCCACGCATGGGCTTCGAAGTGAAACAAGATACATCCATCGCAGGACGATTTCAAATGGAGTTAGGAAAAGCGCATGCGGAAGTGGAAAACGCCCTCCATGTTAATGCAGAAAAAATGAAAGTGCAAGCTGAAAAGAAGAGATCGGCTGCACTGGATTATAATATCGGCAATCCTGTCTGGTTATCTATGGATCATTTACAGTTACCCTACACTTCTGCGAAGCTCACTCAAAAATGGATTGGACCATTTGAGGTTTTGAAAATGTCACCAAACACCGTAACATTAAAACTGCCGGCCAGAATAAAAATACACCCCACCGTCAATATTTCTCAGGTGAAACCATTCAAAGATCAATTACCTGGCCAACCTGTCAGTAAACCAGATGCAGTGCATATTGCAGAGGATGGATCCGAGGAATTTGAAGTGGACAGCATATTGGATTCTCACTCCACTAGATGTGGACTTTCATATTTTGTCAAATGGAAAGGATATGACATCAGTGATGCTACTTGGCAGCCAGCTGCCGACCTTACCAACGCTCCTCTGGCTATAAAGGAGTTTCATCGGAAAAATCCGGCTGTGCCCCGAAAAGTACAGGGAGTAACTCTCCAAGAATTCACATCGTTATTTTATAACTCCAGTTGATCTGGAATCTCAACCTAAAGATGGGGTAGTGTTGTAACCTTATTCAAACTCGCCTTCTTTTTCTGATCTTAATGGTGTGGCACACCGGCTTACATAATATGATGTTATGGGTCTAGACTGATCACATGATATGACATCATCAATGACGTCATGAGTCTAGACTCTCTTATCTCTTATCTATGATGTCAGAAGGCTAGACCGCCTCATGGTAGACACATGTAGCTTAGTCATGCCTCATGTATTTAATATAGTAGACAATATATAAACCAGGCCAAGAGTTGAGCTGTCCTCAGCTTCGACCTCTTGTGTCTTTGTGACCTAAGTCGCGGTCCTCCACTCTTAGTTCTCTCCTTCTTGTGGTTAGTAGAGGCCAACGGTCGTGTCCTTGTTAGGTCACTTCAGCGCGGCGGGAACGGGAAGGGGAGGTGCTCTGACCGTTGACCAGTGCCTCGACCTGTGTGGGAGCAGGGAGGGGGACGGGAGTGTGTGGGATGATTTCACCCGTGGGGGGGAGGACAGGAGGGGGGGGGAGAGGGGGGGGGAGGAAAAGGGAGGGTGAGGG
>JBBPUL010001032.1:0-12197 GCA_038094675.1 Spongispora temasekensis
GTCGCTTGCCGCGCTGTACGAGCTCCCCACGAGCCAGTCGCGCGGTGTTGATGGCATTCCGGAGACGCGTTATCCCAGACTTGGCCTCGGGATAGGCGGCGAGAAACCGGGCCTCATCCGAGTCGTAGCTGCCAGTGGGGTGGCTCCGAATCAGCATGTGCCGCCGAGTGCGGAGGGGGGGAGAGATCGCGTTGGCGGGAAGGAGACAGTGGCATGGGACACTCACACCTCTAGATACTCCTTCGCGAGGACTGCGCAATTAAAGCGCGCCATCCCGAACTTGTTTCGGTTCTCGCCGTGCAGCCACCACTCCTCTGGCCAGTCTTTCAGCGCGAGAAGGCTAAGTTCGGGCAGCCCGCTGTTCCAAAACTTGACGACCACCTTCCAGACGTCCGCGGTGGACACGTTGTAAGTCCTGCGCATCGCGCGAACGCTGGGGATGTGGAGCCCGCCTGGGGTACCAGGATCAGCTCGGACAGTGCTCGTCATCGTCGTGGCCACGGCCGGCAGCCCGCCTGCGGAGCTTGAGGAGAGCTGTGGGGAAGACGAAGATCTGACAGGCCGAGGGCCTCCTGCAGGCACCGGGTCAGCACTGCCCACAGCTGAAAGGAAGGCTTGCGGGCTGCTTGAGCTCGAGCTCATCAGCTGGTGGGTCGGACTGCCGGGTGTTGCGACCAGAATTCCGGGTTTAATTTCCGGCTGGGGTGCCGGCGGTGCCCTGAGCCGCTGCCATGCCAACAGTACCAACCGGGACTGATGGCGAGTTCGCCGCCGAGGTGCGACGGCGAGCGGGAAGGCGGATCATCAGTGGTCTGGGTACAGACGTCCCCAGCTGCAGCCTGGAGGATGCTGTGGTAAGAACATGCAGGGGTGCTTGACAAGTTGGCATCAGCGCTGACAAGCCTGGTGTACTAGGGTAGTGCAGTGAAGGCACTCACTGCTGGCAGTGCTGGTTTGAGGACCACTGAGGCTGTAGCAGCCACTTGAACTGATGCTGGATGCTGCAAGTCCAGCACCAGGCTGAGCGGCAACTTCAGCTTCCAGAGTTTGGAGTGAGTCAGCCATCTGGCTGATGATGGCTCTCACCTCCTCGATATTCTTGCCATAGGAGTTGTGTGCCATCCAAATTTCCTTGACCGTCACTGGGCAGATGAGGGCTGCTTCACCTGAAAATGACTTGTTGGCATCCCGTGGGAAAGGAGCAAGCACATCGCTGTAGTTGGTCTTGTACATGCTGAGCTTGTCGAGGAGGTAGCACATCAGGGTGTTGTGCTATTCAAGAATGGTTCAAGGTCAGTCCTGCCACATCAGCTCACCTGATCCATTTGGACCATATTGTGGGAGAGTGATGCAACCTAACCTAGACTTGAGTGATGGTGAGAGTACACGTGTAACGGTGAACTTGAGAAAAGAGGGAGAAGGAAGAGATACCAATGGTCATCATAGACGAGCAGTGCTGGGTTGATGTCCTTGCGCACAGAGGTTGCAGGCTGGTATTGGCTATCCAGCTGTGTCGTCGATGTGGGCGAAGGGGAGTGGACTTAAGAGGAGCTTCCCCTATAAGAAACAACACTCTCATATAGGACTGGGGAGTGACTACCACAAGTACGCTACCTTATATACTACTGACTATCGTGCACAGACCAAGTACAGAAGGGCTACCCTAAAGCTACTTAGTAATGATGATGTCATGCATCAGTCAGCAATGATGTCACAGTGACATCATGGTCCAGACCATACATCATAGGTCACGTGATACCAGTCTAGGCCTACAGATAAGATAGGCGCTGCGAGATAAGATAAGATAAGATTGGTGCTGAAGATAAGATGAAACAGCGACGCGGCAATCAATCACAACAGAGAGGGGCTTACTCAGACGCACGACCCCATTTGCACCGATTATGGGAAACATGTAGTCATTGCGAGTGAGCTCAAGCCATTTGATCCATATGAGGAGCCATATAAATGCATCAGCTGCAGGCATCTGTGGCTGTGGGTAGATTTCGTACTGATTGCCTGTGTTGATACAGTCCCAATCAGTGATTCTGTGGAGGCCCAGTGAATGTGAGGAATTCGGAGAGCGATGCACACTGAAGATCCTGTGTGGACCACCCTTTTTCAACTCTTTTCTGCCAGCCTTTCCAGTTGGTAAGGTAGATCTCAAACATCACCTGATGATCACTCATTAGCAGCTCCTCGCTGGCAAGATACTTTCTCAGGACATGGTCAACTGCAAGCTGGTTGAAGATTGTGAAGTCAGATCAATGCAACTTGACTAATTCAAAGCACCTGCAAAAGACCAGATCAAAATAGAGTCCAAGCCAAGAGTCCCCCAACTCACCGGGTCCAGAGAGTCCAAGCAACTGCTCTGAATGTGATTTGTGCCAGGTGTCATGTGACTAATACTCTGTTATGCAAGCCACTTATTTGACTTCAAGCTGCCTGTAAGCCTGTCTTGCAACCACTCAAAAGCCCCTTCAAGGTCTGGGCATGCCTTTCTTGACCAGGTGAGCATCCAATCCATGTAATCTTTGGTCATTGGCATCGCATGTTGTTGGCTGCCCTCATTGAGGCCTGCCTTGTGTTTCAGAGCATGGGTGATGTCGTCCACTTGAGCAGAATTCACTGGATTCCCCTCCCAGTGCTGTTTTGCATCATTAAAATGCCAGCAACCTTGGTATGTGTCTCCTTCACTGGTTTTGGATGTGAAACAAATCATCTTAGCTGAAACCGCACACAAGTTCCAAGTTGGGCCACTTACATGTTGTCTCACAGGTCCTTAAATGCAGCATGTATGCCTTCGATGGAGCCTTGGCCAAGGTGCTTCTAGGCTCCCTTATGAGTGAGGTACACGGCAAGTACCAAGCTAGACAGCTTGTTTGGAATGTTGCTGAATGCTCGAAAATAGTCTGGGTCACTCTGTAAATTGTCTCGGTTGAAGCTTTCAGGGGCTAACATGAACTCAGGCAACTCTGAGTCCTCCAGCTTGGCTTTGTCATTATCAAGCCACTCACAGCCCCATTTCACATGACCAGCATAGCACAACTTGGTCTTCTTTGCCTTGAGGTGAGTCTGCTTACTTGCATCCATGAGTTAGTTGAGATATTGAAATGACATGTCTTGGTTGTCTGATGCTAAGGCCTGGGCATTCCACAGGCTCTTGCGTGGCTTTTTCAGGGATTCAGGAGGTTCAAGGACCTTCTTTCCCAAGGCTACCTTTGACCAGGCCATTGTGGAGTGAAGGAAGGCAAATGTGTGGGCAAAGTTGTTCTTTGTCGACCCACACATTGGTTTCTCATCATTTTCATTCGATTCAATCATCTCACACCCTCAGAGACACCTCAAAAACCACATAAGATGCTATGTACTACCCAGACTCCCTTCATCTAGCCCCACTATGCCAGGGTATGAACATGCCACCACCATTTCATCACTGACCTGGGCCTCGATGGTGTTCTTGGCATCTCGAATACACTGTCACTCCTTCACACACCCAACAGCTTCAGTGGAGAGTTAGAGAGAGAGACCATACTGTTACTTTGGGTGTTTTGATGTGTGGCATCATGATGGACTGGCTGCACTGCTGCCACAAGAGGGTTGAGCTGGCAGAGAGAGATGAGTCAGCACCTACATTTGCTGAGGTGGTCATGGAGAAGGGCAAGCTTCATCCAAGTTGAGTAGCATGGCAGCATTGGTGGAAGGTGACAGGGCCAGTGGTTTGGGCTGTCTGTCATGTCAGCATGAAGAAAGGTGACAACATCAGCATGGAGGGGTGTCAAAGATGATGTAGTCACTGATGTAAGCAGCATGTTTCAAATGGTTGACATGTCTGGGATTACATAAATTCCTGATTTGGTAAGCATTGAGTTTGAGCAGGTCTATGACATGAAACAAGGGCATGGCAGCTGTTACGACAGGCATGGGTAGCATCAGTCGTAGACTCGATGCACAACCTAAAGCTGCGAGATGAAGATGAGGGGCATAGGTCCTGAGTGCAATGCACAGAGACTAGTCACTACTCCACCTTGGCAAGTATGTAGTGACATCGAAGACGAAGACAGAGTATCCTCGAGTGAAGACACTGCAAGGCCAAGTGGAATGAGGGGAGAGCAAAGGGGAGCAAGAGGGTCAAAGACGCAATAGATTGCTATCTCGAGTAGGCTCAAGCTAAGGTTACACTGCTTGTGCTACGCCCTATTTATATGTAAGAGTCCTGCGCACAGACCAAGCAGTGCTATGACTCAACAAGAGAGAAATCCTAATGAGGAAACTGGAGATAAGGGAAATGAGTCAGACACAGCATGAAACGAGTCAGAAGGCTGTGTGTGATAGAACTACATAGAATATTCCAGAATGCATGAGTCAGAGATAAGAGATAAAGGAAATGCACAGCCATCAATGCTGACTAAGTGAAAGGCTGTGTGGGTTTAAGTAATACAAGACAAAAGAAGCGATAAAAAGGGGCCGATCATAACATTACCCCCTTAGTAGGGTCGAAACCCTAGTAAGACCTCTTTTACAAACCATGGCAAGACCCAACAGGTGACCCACACATGTTGCTTTCTCCAACCGAATCGAAGCAGAAGTCGTCATCCGTGTTTAATGCTGGTGGGGACCGAGGTGGAGGTATTGGAAGCGCACGGCCAGAGCGCTGAGAGTGGCCGGAAGTGTGGGAGGTGCAGGACCGAAAGAATCCCCGGGATTGGTGAGAGCTGCGAGAGGAGGTGGAGGAGGAGGAGGATCTGGGCGGGAAGCAATGGTTGCGGAAAGGGCATGTGGCCTGAGTGTGACCAGGGGAGCAACAGTGACAAAAGGGACAGGTGTAATGAGGGCAGTGAACCTGAATATGTCCGAGCCTATGGCAGACAAAACAGGAATCTCAGTAACATCGGTGGTCGCTTGGACAGGGTAGATCCCCTTGTAGGATGCGTCGTTGTACTGTGGCTTCCTGGATGCGATCAAACCAGGCTTGGAGGGTGTCAATGGCCAGTGCTTCCATGGGATCAATATAGGAAGATGAGGCACTTGGTGTTTCATTGGCTGTGGGGACCGAGTTGTGGATGATTTCGGAAGGCGTTGGGGAGGGGGAATGAAGGGCATAGCCTGAGATAGAAATATTGGTGGGAATGGTGACTGCAGTGGTTTCCCGGAGGTATCTATCGATATCCTGGATGAACTCTAAGAAACCCATCTGATGGGCTAAATCATGGACATGCCTGATGGCCCGGGAGTGGATATTTCGAATAGATGCCCCGATAAGGGTGATCCTACAGTGATCGTTGCCGATGAGGGACTGGAAGAGGTGGGGAAGTCACTCCAGTTGGAGGTAAACCATAAAAAGGATGAAAAATAAAGAGGAGAGGTCAGTGAAGGTGGATATCCCTGTAAACATGTGGGGGTCTGTGAAGAACTCGTGGAGCATGCTACACTCGTCATCGGTGGGGTCCGAGGACTGGAGAGTGTGAGCGTGGAGAGGAATATCCATGAAGATTATTGGGGTCAGGGTGTTGGTGGGCGGTTCGAGGATGGGGATGGTGTATAGAGCACCAGGGCTAGGAGGCGTATCGTTTGCTGCCAGTACCACAGCATCCTCAGGATGAGGAGCGTTGGCCAGCGATGGAGAAGGGGTATGCAGTGGCAAAGCAAGATGGTCCTCTGTAGGAGGTACTGAAAGAAACAGAGATGAGGGAGATGAGAGAGATGAGGCCGAGACATTGTTAGACATGCTAAAAGAGAAACGAAGAGGCAAGGGGGAGAAGACGATGTTGGGCATTGTGAGGGGAGGAAGCTAGCGCTTTGAGGAAGGGAAGGCCTTCAGGTGGAGGTTCTTATATTCCAGGAGGGCGGACTTTGCATTTTTCAGATTCTATTTTGGGACCCAGGAATCTTCTTCGGCAGTGTATCCTTTCCATTGGATCAGGAACATGTGGGAGCGTGGCGTTCCTCTGTGGCATAGGACCTTCTCGACCTCATATTCTTCCTCGCCTTCTATTAACTCCGGAGGTGGAGCCAGGAAGTTCAGGCCGTGGATGCTGTTTTCGCAATAGGGTGATAAGAGGGAAGCATAGAATACGGGGTGAATCTTCCATGTCACTGGGAGTCAGAGTTTGTATGTCAGGGGGGATAGGACGTCTGTGATAATGAAGGGTCCTTCCCTTTTATGTGTGAATTTTGGGTTCATGATGTGGCGATTGAGGTTCCTCGCCTCTAACCATACCTTATCTCCCTTAGCAAATGGGGTAAAAGAGCGGCGAGTTCGGGATGCCATTACTTGGTGTGCAAGTTCGTGTGTGGCAAGTGCTTCATTCCTTGCTGCGGATAGGGCTTTAAGGCATTCTTCCAGGGCAGGAAGTGGCATTTCCGCGAGGACCATGGGTAGGGCATGAGGTTCGAAGCCATACATGAGGTAGAATGGCAATTTGCTGGTGACAGAGTGGGGACAGTGGTTGTGCATGAATTCCACGTGGGTGATATGGTCAGCCCATGTGGTCAGGTTGTTTCTACAGAAGATTCGAAGATATGTTTCAACCTCTTGGTTAACACATCCCATTTCACCATTGGTTTGGGGGTGGTACGCTGTGGACAAAGAGAGGTCATATTTTAAGAGATTTCCGAGCTCTCGGGTGAAGGTAGACATGAATTGTGGGCCTCGGTCAGAGATAATTTTGTCATAGAGGCCCCAGTGGTGGTAGACTTTGTGGAAAAAGAGGGTCGTGACTCCCTCGGCAGTGATTTGCTTCTTGGTAGGGTAGAGAATTACCCCCTTAGTAAGCCTGTGGTTGACCATGACCAATAGGCTGTCAAAACCATTGGAAGGCGGGAGGTCTATGATAAGGTCACAAGAGACCTGTTGAAAAGGGTGGGAGGCAAGAGATTTAATTAGAGAGAGGGGCGGGATGGTAGGGTGGGTGTTCACTTTGTTTTGTTGGCACAGAGTGCAACTGTCGACATAGCGATGGACCTGAGTAGCAAGGCCGGGCCACCAAAAGTCATGGGCAACGAGTTGGCAGGTTTTTAGGTAGCCAGGGTGGCTGGCAGAGGGGTGGTCATGGGCGTGTTGGATGACCATGAGATGGTCCGGCTCTGGGACATAAACGCAGTCATGGTAACAGAGGAGGTCCTCTTTGAACTGCCAATCAGAGAGGCAGTTGTGAAGGTTGGGGGCGGTGATGGGTCCTTCGAGATCAGCGTGAAGGCAGGTGACAAGTTCATCCATGGCCGAGTGTTTGTGAATGCTGGTTGTGAGGATGGAGTCCACGACGCAGACAAAGAGAGTTTCAGGGAGGAGGGTGACTGCCTGGTTGTCAGACTCCAATGAGAGTCTATCTGGGTGGCAGGAAAGGGTGTTGGGGCCAGAGAGGAGAGAGCCAGGGATGTGAGTCATCTTGAGATCGAAATCTGCAAGATCAAGGAGCCATCGTGCTTGGCAATGGTTGAGGTTCTGAGGTTGACAGAAATACGTCAGATTCTTGTGGTCAGTGAAGACCTGTATGGGGTGTTGTGAGCCACGAAGGTAGTGGCACCAGGCCTTGAGGGCGCGGATGATGGCCAGGAGTTCGTGGTCGAAGATATCGTAGTTTCGTTCCACAGGAGAGAATAACTGAGAGAGGTAGGAATAGGGGTGCCAGTCCCCGTTTGAGTCAGTCTGAAGAAGGATAGCACCGGTGGCATCTCGTGATGCATCGGTAGCTACTGCAAAGGGTCGGGAGAGGTCTGGGAGATGGAGGATGGGTCTAGAGAGGAAGAGCTTCTTGAGCTCGTTAAAGGAGGTTTGGCATTGGGGGGTCCAAAGCCACACAGTGGTTTTCTTGGTGAGGTTGATAAGGGGGCAGGCGACGTTGGAGTAGGAGGGTATGAAGCGCCAGTAGAAGTTTGCGAATCCTAGAAATAAGTGCACATCCTTGACTTTCTTCAGAGTCGGCCAGGAGGTGATTCCATCGAGTTTGATGGGGTCCATCATGAGTTTGCCTGGTTTAACAATCATACCAAGGTATTCTACCTCTGGGGTGGCGAACTTGCATTTATTAAGGCATAGGTGGAGGTCTATCTCCATCATTCGCTGGAGGACATGGCAGATGCGTTCGGTGTGGGATTCATTGTCTGGGGAGAAGATGAGCAAGTCATCCATGTAGATAACAAGCCATCCTTTGGTGATCATGTCTCTGAATGAGTTGTTCATGAAATGCTGGAAGATCGATGGGGAGTTGTTCATGCCAAAGAACATGACCATAGGTTTGAAGAGGCCTTTGTGGGTGATAAAAGCACCTTTCCATTGGTGGCCATCCTTAATGCACATGTTGTTGTACCCCCATCGAATGTCGAATTTGGTAAAGACATTGGCTCCCTTGAGTTTATCGATGAGGTCAGAGACAAGGGGCAGGGGGTAGGCGTCGCGGATGGTGTGCTCGTTCAGGTACCAGTAGTCTTGGCATGGATGAAGTTTGCCATCCTTCTTCTTAATAAAGAAAAAGGGTGAGGCCTGCGGAGATTTAGAGAGGTGAATTTTCCCAGAGTGAAGGTTTTCATCCAGAAAGGCTTCAGTTGCCTTTTGTTCCTTGGGGGACAAAGGGTAGATTTTCCCAATCTTCAGGATGAAGGACTCATCGAGGTTGATTTCGTGGTCATAGGGTCGCGATGGAGGGAGTGATTCACAGTCCTTTTCTTCAAAAACTTTGGCAAAGTCAGAGTACTCCGGGGCCAAGGTAACTTCTTGGGTCTGGATTCCCGCTTTTTCTGCGAGCTTAGTGGCTTCGGAATAGTGGGTGATAGTGGCTGAGGGTAGGATATAGGATCCTCCTCGGGTGACGCAGTTGATCGAATAGTGGCTGAGAGTTTGGTGTTGCCATTGTTTTTCTGACTGGATGTCCAAGTATGTGTGTAGGTGCTTGTGGGTTTTGGGAGTCGTGTTGACACACCAAATTGAGGTCTCCCTGAATCCTCGTAGAGGTGGGGTGCGGTAGTGGGAGTCATGTCACTTTTGATCGGTGACATAGGCATGGTAGAGATCCATGGATTGGTCAAGAGCTTCAGGTATGGAGATTGTCTGCTTTTCCCAATCAATTGTTGGGTTAGCAAGATAGAGCCAGGGAAGACCAAGGATGATGTTTTCCTTGCCGCAGTTCATAAGGTAAAAGAGCACTTTTTGGGTAACTCCTTCTCCGACGGAGACGTAGAGTTCAGTGGAGAATAAGATATCTCCATTTGAGTTCGCAGATTGATCCACATTGTGGATGCGGATGGGTTGTTCTAGGTGAGTGTGAGGGAGGTGATGTTTTTGGGCAAAGGCCCAATCAAGGCAGGAAATTTCTGCTCCAGAGTCAACGAGAGCAGGAGAGTTGACAACTTTCATGGTGTGCGAGGGTACCACAAGCTGGATGGGGATACGCATAGCTCTATTGGACATGGATACTAGTACAGGTGCACAGGAAACAAAACGTTTGGGAGGTACTTGCATCGAAGAAGTCCTCCCTTTCAAAAATCCTTTACCCCTATGGCCTCGACATGAATTTCTTCATCATCATCTTCGTCTATAAGGCTGGGTACTTCTTCTTCGGCCTTGGCGACCTTTCGGTCGGTTTTGGGGCATGGAGGGAGATCCTTGAAGGTAGGGCACTTGTTAGAAAAGTGACCCGATTTCCTGCATTGGAGGCAAAGTCCTTGTTTGAAACAATGTTCTCGTTCTTCAGGAGTAAGTTTTGGAATGCGGATAGCATCCACATCCATGGCGTTGGGGTCTTTGTCTCGTGGGGTCTGAGTGGGGTGAGGGACAAAGGTAGGGGTCAAGGAGTGCTTGTGCTGGTGGGAGACAAGCTTAGCACGTTTGTGCTGGTCATCAAGATGAGAGGCACTTTTGATCCAATTGTCTATGGTGGTGGGAACGGTGTCCATAAGGTACACCTTTTCAGAAAGCGAAGGGGGAATGCCGGTGGAGAAGTAATGGCAGATGGTGGCTGCCTCGTTGAGCCCAGCAAGGCTGACCTGGTTGTGGAACTCCGAGATATATTGGTTAAGGGATGGTTGGAATGTCCCGTTGCATCGCTCGTTGACATGATAAGTGGCCAACCAGGTTAAGGCATTGGCGTCGGTGTTGGGACTTTTGAAGTGAGCTTTGAACTCCTTGACGAAGTCATTCCAGGATCCTAGGGCCATGTTGGTCCCTCTCATGCTTTTCTCCATGAAGGTGTCTGCCCAGGTGAGGGCATTCCCATCATTCATGAACGACAGGATGAAACCTATCTTCTTCTCATCCGTCGAGTAGATGTTGACGTTGACGGTGAGGTATCGTAGCACGGAGCAGAGCCAGGGCATGGCATTGCATTGCTTGCCTGAGAAGGCCTTGGGTTGGGCGAGGCGAAGTTTGGTAGGTTTCGAAGTCATCAGGGATGGAGGATTCAGGGTAGGTGGTGAAGGAGGCATGGTAGTTCCAGAGCTGGGGCTAGAGGGTGTAGTGGATCTCCAAGAGGAAGAGGTGGCGATGGGTGGTGGTGGTGGGTAGAGGCACCGCTTCAAAGGTGACGGAGGGGCCGAAATGGCTGTGAGCTACAGCAAGGGTAGTCATGTTCGAAGAGCTTGAGCCTTTTGTTACGACAGGCGTGGGTAGCATCAGTTGTAGACTCGATGCGCAACCTAAAGCTGCAAGATGAAGATGAGGGGCATAGGTCCTAAGCGCAATGCACAGAGACTAGTCACTACTCTGCCTTGGCGAGTATGTAGTGATGTTGAAGACAAAGACAGAGTATCCTCGAGCAAAGACGCTGCGAGGCCAAGTGGAACGAGGGGAGAGCAAAGGGGAGTGAGAGGATCAAAGATGCAATAGATTGCTATCTCGAGTAGGCTCAAGCTAAGGTTACACTACTTGTGCTATGCCCTATTTATATGTAAGAGTCCTGCACACAGACCAAGCAGTGCTACGGCTCAACAAGAGAGGAATCCTAATGAGGAAACTGGAGATAAGGAAAATGAGTCAGACACAGCATGAAATGAGTCAGAAGGCTGTGTGTGATAGAACTACATAGAATGTTCCAGAACATGTGAGTCAGAGATAAGAGATAAAGGAAATGCACAGCCGTCAATGCTGACTAAGTGAAAGGCTGTGCAGGTTTAAGTAATACAAGACAAAAGAAGCAACAAAAAAGAAAGAAAAGGGGCTGATTGTAACAGCAGCAGTGCATGAGTCCATAAAGGAGAATAATTAAAGGCACCAGGCTAGTGCACAAGTTAAGTTTGATGTGTGTACATGAAATTAAGTGCATGTGCACAGTGGGACAACAGTTGGCTTGAAGCGTGTATACTACTGTATTAGTCTATTACTTAGGTTAATGCTAGTAAAGTGTGTAAAGTGAAGTAAAGTACTTTGCAGCGAGAAATTCTTGTAAGTCTCTGTAAATTTTTCTCCTCCTCTCCCCCCCATCACCCCTGTGGGCCATCCACTGTCACCACTTACTACCACATCACATCAACCCTACACAAAGGTAAGTTTGTGGCATGGTCCAAAATACTCTATGTTGAAACCTTCTTTTACAGTTTTACAGCACCTCAAAAGTCCCCTCCCCACATTTTCTCCTTTTTTCACTCTCCTTCAGACCTTCTGTGCAGGCTACATACCAGTGGCCACTACTACCGATCATGTCGATGCTGCCAAGCTAAGGCCTGAGGTCCAAGCCACCGCCTGACTTCACACACCTACAGGGCTTATTCTGACTCATCTCACTTGTGTGAGATCTTATAAGTAAGCGCATTGCTCTTCTTTCTTTCTTTCTTTCTTTCTTTCTTTTTCTCTCTTCTTTTTTATTTTATTTTATTTTTTACATTTACCAGTAGTATGCAGTGTATATGCTATGCAACACTGCCCAGCCCTTGGCCCAAGTTTGCACTCACTGACACCAGCATATGCCGGTGACAAGGCTGGATGCAGGTGAATATAAGCAAGTAGGTTGACTCAGCTTCTTGTTCTATTTTATTATTTTCTTTCTTTTTCTCTTTCCTTTCTTTCTTTCCATGTTGCATGCACACCGCACTCACCTTGCTCAGCACCCAGCACCTTATTTGCTTTCTTTTTCTTTCCTTTTGCTTCCTTTTTCTTTCAAGTTATGTATGGCATGTTGTGCATATATGATGCTCACCATGCTTGGCACCAGCACATGCCAGCCTTTCTGCTAAGCAAATACATCTTTTTCATTTTATTTCATTTCCTTTCC
>JBBPUL010001033.1:0-12186 GCA_038094675.1 Spongispora temasekensis
ATCCGGCCAAGGTATAGCCAATTTCATCTCACATATTACTTAAAGAGGGAAATGCCTCATAACAAAAGTGCATGGGAATTGTACACTTAGTGATGACTGTACCAAATGTAGTACAGAGTAATGGCTCACATTCCACGCAAGAATTACATAATCCGGTGCAGACCCAGCCAAGATAATTGTATGCTTAGTAATGGCTGTACCAAATGTAGTATAGAGCAATAGCTTTCATTACATTCAAGAATTACATAATCAAGTCCAGATGCAGCCATGAGATAACCAATTTAGTACTATTATATGTTATTTGTTAGTGAATTGTTATTTAGATCATTATTTAATTTGGTTAGTGTTTGGTTGTGCTTGGTTAGCTGGTTAGTGTTTAATTGTGTTTGGTCAGTGTCTAGTTAGGAGGCTTAGTTGTATTTAGATGGTGTCTGATTAGCATGCTTGATTGCCATATTTAATGAGTGCTTGGTTAATGTCTGGTTAGTGTATTTGGTTGTGTTTGGTTTGTATGTTTATATTTGGTTAGTATGGTTGTGTTTGGTTAGTGTGGCTATATTTGGTTAGTATGGTTGTGTTTGGTTAGTGTGGTTATATTTGGTTAGTATAGTTATATTTGATAATGGCTATACCAAATCTAGTAATGGTATTTATTCCATTGTAGAATTATATAATCTGGTGCAAATGCAGTTATAATATAACTAATTTAGTGTTACTGCATGTTGTTTGTTAGTGAATTGTCATATAGATTATTTGTGTTTGGTTGTGTTTGGTTGTGCTTGGTTAGCAGTTGGTTAGTGTTTGGATTTGTTTGATTAGTATCTGGTTAGTCTGCTTGATTATATTTGATTACTGGTGTCTGATTAGTATGCTTGATTGTGTTTGGTTGTGTTTGGTTAGTCTACTTGGTTATATTTGGTTAGTATCTAATTAGTATGCTTGATTATATATATTTGATTAGTGTTTAATTAGTATTTGATTAGTATATTTGGTTATGTTTGGTTATAGCCTGGTTAATGTATTTGGTTGTGCTTGATTGTATTTGATTATGGTATGCTGGACCATAAGTCTCTACTAGCCTATACAAGTCTATACAGTAGAACCCCTCATAACCCATAGCTGGTATAACCCATAACCCCTTGTACATAACCCATACATTTTTGAATATCCCAAGTTGGTATGTAGGGATTTCCTACCCAAAACCCATAACAGATAGCCCATAGCTGATTGTGATGTTGCAAAACCCATATATGACTTAGGTAATGAGAAGCTACTACCATATTTAGTAATTTCGTGACACAAATGAGTCCCAAGATAGCAACAAATCCAATCATCAACATCACAACCTTCCCAGTCCTTCAAACTTCTATTTCCCATAAAATGAAGCCTCTTGATGCTCTTAAAATGGGCTTGCAAATACTTCATAACCAGATACAAGAAAGGAAAGAGGCACTTATAGCAAAGTTGCAGGCTCATCTCTCCATCTCAGATATTGATCAAGAGTGGTTGGATGGCCAGGAAAACCTAATAGATGAGGAGCAGGTGCTAGATACATTGGAAAAGGCCTCTAACTATAAAAGAGAGCTCAAAAAATTGGATTCTAGTGAGAAGAAAATTGTACAAAGGCTGGAGCAGCTTATACAATGTGTTAGCAGCTCTTCGAAATTGTCAAAAAAGAGTAATATTAAAATTCTATGTGGTTCACTGATTTTGAATTGATTATTGATAGGGTCCTATACTACTGAGCACATCCAAAAGGCTTCCATGGAGTCGAAACTGGAGCCTCTCAGAAAAAAAAATGCTACTCTTGACCAGCACATTGAGGTCCTTGACTGGTTTTATGCCAATGGAAAAAATCAGATGAAGACAGCAAAACACTTTGATATCATTTATACGCAGCTTCATTTGAAGCAACCAAGAATATCTACATGGCTCAAAGATGAAACAAACTTGCGAGCAAGGCATGCTGCAAGTACAGACCTTTTCTGCTCTTCCAAATGGATTTGACAGATTCAGCACCCTGAGGTTTCAGAAATGCTTGACTTACAGGTATCAAAAGCAATGGCTGATAATCTACTTCTTACTGGTGAAGTCCTCTGCCAAAAATGGACAATGTTTGCAGACCGTCTGGGCATTCCTGTCAATGAACATCTTCATCTTAGTAATGGGTGGCTTAGTCGATTCAAGGCTCGAAATGGACTTAAGGAGATAAAGCATCATGGTGAAGCTGCTTCAGTTGCACCAGACATGATTAAGAAGGAGTGGCATTGTCTCTAGGAACTTATTGCAAATGAGGGGTATAAGCTACGGGATATCTTCAATGTAGATGAAACTGGGTTATTTTATGTGTATATCACTGTAACTTTTAATCATTGTAGTATGCGAGTCGACTCTAACTGAATTGGCAGTATGCCACCTGATTGTGGATTATCCAATAAGCACAAACTGTTGGGAGTTAAGGAAAAGAAGCAACGTCTTACCTATCTGTTCATCACAAATGTGGATGGTTCTCGAAAACTACCTCCACTTATCATTAGAAAGGCCAAGAAACCCCATGCATTTCAAAACAAGACTGGAACACAACTTGGTTTCAACTACTAGAATAATGCGAAAGCTTGGATGACCACAAGCATCTACCAGGATTGGCTCATTGACTGGGATAAGAAACTGTAAAGTGAAGATCGAAAGGTTCTCCTCCTTCAAAACAATTTTTTGGGTCATATTGTGCCAAACTCCCTGACAAATATACACATCATCAATTTCGAACCAAACCTTACCTTGCATGTCCAGCCTCTTGATCAAGGGATTATACACTGCTTCAAGGCCAACTATCATGCAAAGTTCTTTCACCATGCAATCAGTCAATATGATGCAGGCACTACCCCCTCAGACATCTACAACATCAATCAACTAGAAGCTATGTAACTTGCAAACCATGCATGGAACAGTGTGGATATGACAACCATTCAGAACTGTTGGTGCAACTGATACCTCTTCATCTGAGTCTGAATGCATCTATCCATCTATTTCCATCTCAGCTCTAATCCATTGCAACAAGTCAGAAATGCTTGAAGAAAGTGACCCTATTTTAATGGCCAACAAAATTATTAGTGATGCATTAGATGACTTGGAGGCCACTGGCGCTGTTACGACAGGCACGGGTAGCGTCAGCCATAGACTCGATGCGCAACCTAAAGCTGCAAGGCGAAGACGAGGGGCATAGGTCCTACATGCAATGTGTAGAGACTGGTCACTACTCTGCCTTGGCAAGTATGTAGCGATGTCGAAGACAGAGATGGAGTATCCTCGAGCGAAGATGCTGCGAGGCCAAGTGGTATGAGGGGAGAGCAGAGGAGGAGTGAGAGGGTCAAAGATGCAATAGATTACTATCTCGAGTAGGCTCAAGCTGGGGATACATCGCTTGTGCTACACCCTATTTATATGTAAAGAGTCCTGCACACAGACCAAGCAGTGCCATAGCTCGATAAGAGAGGAACCCAAATATGGTAACTGGAGATAAGGGGAAACGAGTCATGCACAGTGTGAAACGAGTCAGAAAGCTGTGTATGATAGAACTACATGGAATGCCATGGAACGCATGAGTCACAGATAAGAGATAAGGGAATGCACAGCCATGAATGCTGACTAAAGAGAAGGGCTGTGCATGTTTTAAGTAATACAAGGCAAAAAGAGAGCGAAGAAGAAAAGAAAAAGGGGCCGATCATAACATTACCCCCTTAGTAGGGTCAAAACCCTAGTGAGACTTCTTTACAGACCGCAGCAAGACCCGACGGGTGATCCGCACATGTTGCTTTCTCTGACTGAATCGAAGCAGAAGTCATCGTCCTCATTTAATGTTGGTGGGGATCGAGGTGGAGGTACTGGAAGCGTGCGGCCAGAGCGCTGAGAGTGGCCAGAAGTTTGGGAGGTGCGGAAGTGAAAGGAGCCCCGGGAATGGTGAGAGCTACGGGAGGAAGCTGAGGAGAAGGAGGACGTGGGCGGGGAGCGACGGTTATGAAAGGGGCAGGCAGCCTGAGTGTGGCCAGGGGAGCGACGGCAACAAAAGGGGCAGGTGTAATGGGGGCAATGCACCCGAATGTGACCGAGTCTGTGACAGATGAAGCAAGAGTCCCGATAGCAATGGTGATTGCTAGGACAGGGTAAATCTCCCTGTAAGATGCGCCGCTGGATTGTAGCTTCTTGGATGCGATTAAAGCATGCTTGGAGGGCATCAATAGCCAGCACTTCCATAGGATCTAGAGGGGACGACGATGCGCTTGGGGTGTCGTTGACCACAGAGACCGAGTCCCGAATGATTTCAGAGGTCGTCGGGGAAGGGGAGTGGATGTTATGGTTGTAGATGGCGATATTGGTGGGGACGGAGATTGCAGTGGTTTCCCGGAGGTATCGGTCGATATCCTGGACAAACTCTAAGTAACCCAGCTGATGGGCTAGGTCATGTACATGTCCAATGATCCTTGAGTGGATGCTGCGGATGGAGGCTCCGGTGAGGGTGGTGTTACGATGTTCGCTACCGATGAGGGCCTGAAAGAGGTGGAGAAGATGCTCTAGCTGGAGATAGACCATATAGAGGAGAAAGAACACGGAGGAGGGGTCAGTGAAGGCTGAGATCCCCGTAAACTTATGGGGGTCAGTGAGATATTCGTGGAGCATGCTGCGCTCGTCACCGGTGGGGTCTGAAGACCGGAGGGCATGGGCGTGCAGAGGGATGTCGACCGAAATTACTGGAGTCGGGGAGTCGGTGGGTGAGTCGAGGATGGGGACAGTATATGGAGCATCTGGGCTAGGAGGAATATTGTCTGTTGCCAGTACCACAACATCCTCAGAATGAGGAGCATTGGCCAATGGCAGAGATGGGGTGCGTGGAGGCAAAGCAGGATGGTCCTCCTTAAGAGATACTGAAAGGGACAAGGAGGAGGGCGACGAGGGGGATACGGATGAGACATGGGACATGGTAAAAGAGAAACGTAGAGGTGAGGGGGCAAAGATGGTAGAAGGCATTGTGAGGGGAAGGAAGCTAGTGCTTTGAGAGAGAGAAGGCCTTTGGATGGAGGTTCTTATATTCCTGAAGGGCGGACTTCACATTTTTCAGGTTCCGCTCTGGAACCCAAGAGTCTTCTTCCGTGGTGTAGCCCTTTCATCGGATCAGGAACATGTGAGAGCGTGGTGTTCCTTGGTGGTGTAGGACCTTCTCAATCTCATATTCTTCTTCGCCTTCTATTAACTCCGGGGGTGGAGCTGGGAAGTTTGGACCGTGTATGCTGTTTTCGCGATAGGGCAATAAGAGGAAGGTGTGAAACATGGGGTGGATCTTCCATGTCATCGGGAGTCGGAGTTTATATGTCAGGGGAGATAGGATGTTCGTGATAACGAAGGGTCCTTCCCTTTTTGGTGCAAATTTAGGGTTCACGATGTGGCGGTTGAGGTTCTTTGCTTCTAACCACACCTTGTCTCCTTTGGTAAATGGGGTAAAAGAGCAGCATGTACGGGATGCCATCACCTGGCATGCGAGTTCGTGGGCAGCGAGTGCCTCGTCTCTTGCTGCAGATAAAGCCTTGAGGCATTCTTCCAGGGCAGGAAGTGGCGTTTCCGTGAGGACCATGGGAAGGGCACAAGGTTTGAAGCCGTACATGAGGTAGAATGGTGATTTGCCGGTGACAGAGTGGGGGCGGTGGTTGTGCGTGAATTCTGCATGGGTGATGTGGTCAGCCCATGCAGTCGGGTTATTTCCGCAGAAGATTCAGAGGTACATTTTGACCTCTTGGTTGACGCGCTCTGTTTTGCCGTCGGATTGTGGGTGGTATGCTGTGGACAGGGAGAGGTCATATTTTAAGAGCTTTCCGAGCTCTCGAGCGAAGGTGGATGCAAACTGAGGGCCACGGTCAGAGATAATCCTGTCGTAGAGGCCCCAGCGGCAGTAGACTTTGTGGAAAAAGAGGGTGGCTACTCCTTCGGCAGTGATTTGTTTCTTAGTGGGGCAGAGAATTACTCTCTTAGTAAGCCTGTGGTCGACCACGACCAACAGGCTGTCAAAACCATTGGATAACGGGAGGTCCATAATAAGGTCACAGGAGACCTGTTGAAATGGGCGAGAGGCAAGGGATTTGATCGGGGACAAAGGAGGGACAGTAGGGTGGGTGTTCGCTTTGTGTTGTTGACAAAGGGTGCAACATTTGACATAACGGCGAACCTGGGTGGCAAGGCCAGGCCACCAGAAGTCATGAGCGACGAGTTGGCGAGTTTTCAGGTATCCGGGGTGGCCGGCGGAGGGGTGGTCGTGGGCGCGTTGGATGATCGGAAGACGCTCAGGTTCGGGAATGTAAACGCGGTCACGATAGCAAAGGAGGTTTTCTTTGAATTGCCAATCAGAGAAGCGATTACGAAGATTGGGGGTGGAGATGGGTCCTTCGAGATCGGCGCAGAGGCGAGTAATGAGTTCATCATTAGCAGAGTGTTTTTTGATAGCCATCACGAGGACGGAGTCTACAACTTGGACAAAGAGGGTTTCGGGAAGAAGGGTGATGGCTTGGTTGTCAGATTTGGACAAGAGCCGGTCGGGACGACGGGAGAGAGCATCGGGGCCAGAGAGCAGAGAACCGGGGACATGGGTCATCTTGAGATCAAAGTCTGCAAGATCAAGGAGCCATCGTGCCTGGCGACAGTTGAGGTTCTGGGGCTGCCGAAAGTATGTGAGGTTTTTATAGTCAGTGAAGACCTGTACAGGGTGTTGTGAACCACGAAGGTAGTGGTGCCAGGCTTTAAGGGCTCGGATGATGGCCAGGAGTTCCCTATCAAAGATATTGTAGTTTCGTTCCATGGGAGATAATGACTGGGAGAGGTAGGAACAGAGGTGCCAGTCCCTGTTTGAGTCGGTCTGGAGGAGAATGGCTCTGGTGGCATCTCGCGATGCATCAGTGGCAACAGCAAAAGGTTTGGTGAGGTCTGGGAGGCGGAGGATGGGTCAGGAGAGGAAGAGCTTCTTAAGCTTGTCAAAGGAGGTTTGGCATTGGGGAGTCCAAAGCCACGCTGCAGTTTTCTTGGTTAGGTCGATGAGGGGGTGGGTGACGTCAGAGTAGGAAGGGATGAAATGCTGATAGAAGTTTGTGAATCCCAGGAAAGATCGTACATCTTTGACTTTCTTCGGGGTGGGCCAGGAGGCGATCCCGTCAAGCTTGACAGGGTCCATGGCGAGTTTGCCTGGCTTAACGATCATGCCGAGGTATTCTACTTCAGGAGTGGCGAACTTGCATTTGTTCAGGCGTAGATGAAGATCTAATTCCATCATGCGTTGAAGGACTTGGCGGGTATGCTTGGTATGGGATTCGTTGTCGGGGGAGAAGATGAGCAGGTCGTCCATATAGATGACGAGCCATCCTTCGGCGATCATGTCTCTGAACGAGTCATTCATGAAGCGTTGGAACATCGATGGGGAGTTGTTCATGCCAAAGAACATGACCATAGGTTCAAAAAGGCCTTTGTGGGTGATGAAGGCACCTTTCCATTGATGACCGTCTTTGATGTGTACATTGTTGTAACCCCATCGAACGTCGAATTTGGTGAAGACATTGGCTCCCTTGAGCTTATCAACGAGGTCAGAGACGAGGGGTAAGGGATAGGCATCACGGATAGTGTGTTCGTTCAGGTACCTGTAGTCTTGGCATGGATGAAGTTTGCCATCCTTCTTCTTCACGAAGAAAAAAGGGGAGGCCTGCGGGGACTTGGAGGGGCAAATTTTCCCAGAGCGAAGGTTTTCGTCTAGGAAGGCTTTGGTTGCCTTTTGTTCTTCGGGGGACAAGGGGTAGATTTTCCTGATCTTCAGGACAAAGGACTCGTCGAGGTTGATTTCATGATCATAGGGTCGTGATGGGGGAAGTGATTCACAGTCTTTTTCTTCGAAGACTTTGGCGAAGTCCGAGTACTCTGGGGGTAAGGTGATTTCTTGGGTTTGGGTTCCGGCTTTCTCCGCAAGTTTGGTTGCTTCGGAGTAGCGGGCGATGGTGGCAGAGGGTAGGATGTATGGTCCTCCTCGAGTGACGCGGTTGATGGAATAATGGCTCAGGGTTTGGTGTTGCCACTGTTTCTCCGACTGAATGTCCAAGTACGTGTATAGGTGCCTGTGGGTTTCGGGGGTCGTGTTGACACACCGAATCAAAGTTTCCCCAAAGCCTCGTAGAGGCGGGGCGCGGTAGTAGGAGTCATGTCGCTTTTGATCAGTGACGTAGGTGTGGTAGAGGTCTGCGGATTGGTCAAGGACCTCAGGGATGGAGATGGTTTGCTTTTCCCAATCAATTGTTGGGTTGGCAAGACGGAGCCAGGGAAGACCGAGGATGACATTTTCTTTGCCGCAGTTCATGAGGTAGAAGAGCACCTTTTGGGTAACTCCTTCCCCGACGGAGATGTAGAGCTCAGTGGAGAATAGAATATCTCCATTGGAGTTCGTAGATTGATCCACGTTGCAGATGCGGATGGGTTGTTCGAGGTGGATATGAGGGAGTTGGTGTTTTCGGGTGAAAGCCCAGTCTAGGCAAGAGATTTCCGCTCCAGAGTCAACGAGAGCAGGAGAGTCAACGACTTTCATGGTGTGCGAGGGTACCACGAGCTGAATGGGGATACGCATAGCTCTATTTGATGTGGATACTAGTACAGGTGCACAAGAAACGAAACGTTGGGGAGGTACTTGCGTCGAAGAAGTCCTCCCTTTCAAAAATCCCTTATCCCCACTGCTTCTACGTGAAGGTCTTCATCATCATCTTCATCCATAAGACCTGGTACATCTTCTTCAGCTTTCGCGACCTTTCGGTCGTTTTTGGGGTATAGGGGGAGATCTTTAAAAGTGGGGCACTTGTTGGAAAAGTGACCCGATTTTCTACATCAGAGGCAGAGTCCTTGTTTGAAGCAGCGTTCTCGCTCTTCAGGGGTAAGTTTAGGGATATGGATGGCATCTACATCCATGGCGTTAGGGTCTTTGTCTCGTGGAGTCTGAGTAGGGCGAGGGACAAAGGTGGGGGTCGAGGAGTGCTTGTGCTGGTGGGCAACAAGCTTAGCATGTTTGTGCTGGTCATTGAGACGAGAGGCATTCTTGATCCAATCGTTGATGGTGGTGGGGACGGTGTCCATAAGGTACACTTTTTCAGAGAGCGATGGGGGGATGCCGGTAGAGAAGTAATGGCAGATGGTGGCTGCCTCATTGAGCCCCGCTAGGCTGACCTGGTTGCGAAACTTGGAGATGTATTGGTTGAGGGACGGTTGGAAAGTCCCATCACGTCGCTCATTGACATGATAAGTGGCCAACCAGGTCAGAGCATTGGCGGCAGTGTTGGGGCTCTCGAAGTGAGCCTTGAACTCTTTGACGAAGTCATCCCAGGACCCTAGGGCCATATTCATTCCTCGCATACTTTTCTCCATAAAGGTATCTGCCCAGGTGAGGGCATTCCCGTCGTTCATGAACGAGAGGGCGAAACCTATCTTTTTCTCATCCGTTGAGTAGATGTCGACGTTGACAGCGAGGTATCATAGTACTGAGTGAAGCCAGGGCATGGCGTCGTGTTGTTTGCCTGTGAAGGCCTTGGGCTGGGCGAGGTGCAGTTCGGTAGGTTTGGTAGACATCGGGGATGGGGGACTGGGTGGCGAAGGGGGTGTAGTGGTTCCAGAGCTGGGACTAGGGGGCGTAGTGGACCTCCAAGAGGGAGAGGTTACAAGGGGTGGTGGTGGTGGGCGGAGGCGCCGCTTCAAAGGTGACGGAGGAGCCGAAATGGCTGCGATCTACAACAAGGGTAGTCGCGTTCGAAGAGCTTGAGCCTTTTGTTACGACAGGCGCGGGTAGCATCAGCTGTAGACTTGATGTGCAACCTAAAGCTGCGAGGCGAAGACGAGGGGTGTAGGTCCTACACGCAATGTGCAGAGACTGGTCACTACTCCACCTTGGTGAGTATGTAGCGACATCGAAGACAGAGACGGAGTATCCTTGAGCGAAGATGCTGCGAGGCCAAGTGGTACGAGGGGAGAGCAGAGGAGGAGCGAGAGGGTCAAAGATGCAATAGATTGCTATCTCGAGTAGGCTCAAGCTGGGGATACATCGCTTGTGCTACACCCTATTTATATGTAAAGAGTCCTGCACACAGACCAAGTAGTGCCATAGCTCGATAAGAGAGGAACCCAAATATGGTAACTGGAGATAAGGGGAAACGAGTCATGCACAGTGTGAAACGAGTCAGAAAGCTGTGTATGATAGAACTACATAGAATGCCATGGAACGCATGAGTCACAGATAAGAGATAAGGGAATGCACAGCCATGAATGCTGACTAAAGAGAAGGGCTGTGCATGTTTTAAGTAATACAAGGCGAAAAGAGAGCGAAGAAGAAAAGAAAAAGGGGCCGATCATAACAGGCGCTCTCCAATGCTCAAACCGTATGGACATATCTGTGCTTCTCAATCCCACAATTGAGACCAGCAACATTTTCGAGGTGACAAATGAAGACATCTTTGAAATGGTAATGGCCACCAAGAAAGCCTGGGAAGCTAATATTGGAGGAAGCAATGAGGTCATTGATGAGGATGTTCAGATTGTCGAGAAACCGATTCTAACATGGCAGAAAGCACTTCAGGTCACAGTGATATTGAGGAAGTATTGTAACACACTTGAGGATCCATTTTTATGCCAGCTTGAGGTGATGCTGAGTTCATTCAGACACAGGACATGAGCGGGCCAGCGGCTGACATGCAGGGAATGAAAGATAGTAAAATAACTAATTATTTTTCTCATTCATAGTTTATATACACTTACACATGCCATAATATTAGACTGTCCCCTGATAACCCATACCCCTTATAACCCATGCTCTATGGCATATCCTGAGGGGGTATGGATTATGAGGGGTTTGACTGTACCTCTGTACAAGTCTGTACCTCTGTGTGAAAACCAGTGTTTTACTGATGTAGCAGAAAATGAGGACAACAAGGAAAAAGAGGGGCAGATTCAAGTAACAGGCTTCTGGGTATGTCTGGATGTCTGTGAGTCTATAGAGCTGTGTATCTGGGAAGTTCTGGGAGTTCTGGGGAGTTCTGGGGAGTTCTAGGGAGTTCGGGGGAGCTGTAGTTTACTGTGCATCTACTAGGCTGGATCTAGTCGAACTGGGCTTGGAGGGCATCGATAGCCAGGGCTTTCATGGGGTCGAGAGGGAAGGACGAGGCACTAGGTGTGTCGTTGACTGTGGGGATGGAAGTGCAAATAATTTCAGAGGGTATTAGAGAGGAGAAATAAATAGCATAACTGGAGATGGTGATATTGGTGGGGACAGAGACTGCAACAGTTTCTCGAAGGTACCTGTTAATATCCTGGATGAATTCGAGGTATCCAAGCTGATGGGCCAGCTCGTAGACATGTCCAAGGGTTCTAGAGTGAATAGCCCAAATGGAGGTGCCAACGAGGGAAATGCCATGGTGGTTATTGTTAACGAGGGATGAGAAGAGGTGGAGGAGATGCTCCAGCTGGAGGTAGATCATAAATAGGAGGAAAAACAAGGAAGAGGAGTCAGTGAAAGCCAAAATCCCTGAAAACATATGGGGGGTCTGTAAGAAATTCATGTAGCGCACTGCACTCATCGTCAGTCAGGTTAGAAGACTGGAGAGTGTGGATGTGAAGGGGAATGTCAATGGAGATTACTGGGGTTGGGGTGTTGGTGGGCAGTTCAAGGACAGGGACAGTATATACAAGGCTAGGGCTAGGAGGCACACTGTTTGTTGCCAGTACCACAGCATCCTTATGTTGAGTAGCATGGGCCAATGTTGGAGGAGGGGTACATGGCAGTGAAGCAAGATGGTCCTCCATAGGAGGTACTGAAAAGGACAAAGAAGAGGGAGACAAGACAAATCATGCCTCAAAGAGAAGGACCCTTCATTATCATGGACATCCTATCTCTCCTGACATACAGACTCTGACTTCCAGTGACATGGAAGATCCACCCCATGTTCCATGCTTCTCTCTTATTACCCTATTGTGAAAATAGTGTTTATGGCCCGAACTTCCTGACTCCACCCCTGGAGCTAATAGAAGGCGAAGAAGAATACGAAATTGAGAAGGTATTGTGTCACAAGAGAACAACCTGCTCCCATATGTTCCTGATCCAATAGAAAGGATACACAGCCAAAGAAGACTTCTGAGTCC